>JAQQSY010008151.1:0-10044 GCA_028646535.1 Procyon lotor | reverse complement strand
TGAAATCATCCAGTGTTTGATATTTAGAGTGAGGGCGGTTAGTACAGAATAATGAGACTCAGTTGCTGTATATATATTTGTCTAAGTATGTAATTTTCCAAAACAATATATCAGATGTAACTTTCAGCTGAATATTTAAAGTCGATTTGGTTTACTTTCCTCTTGGTTGCAAAATATTTCATAATGGACTTACATAGTTTCTGATAAAATATCAACTTACTACACCATAAATATTTAGTCACCATCTGACAGATGACAAACTCATCAGGCTTTAAGAAATTAAAAAATGAGTGAAACACGCAATTCCCTCTCAGAGAGTTCAGTCTTTTTGCATGTGAACTTCTATTACAAAACAAGAAACTTTAAGATTCTCTATTGAGGTTAATTTTATAGTTGTAATCTTGTTTCCTAATTATACACCTCCTGTAATTAGTTTCACCTGTCTGACTCTGCCAGCGGCATTATTGTGTGGTCATCTTGGGAGTACACTGTTCTTTGGTCTGCCCAGACATGCTCAAAAATTGATCAATGTGGCATTTTATATTTCTCTTGATTACTTCAACATTTTTACATCTACTTGATTAAACTCACCAACAAGCCTTTCATTCCCTTTACTTTCCAGAAATATTTTATGTAAAGAAATAAATAAATAAGACATATATAATAAAAATATGACATGACTAAAATTGTGTTTGGTTAAGCATAAAATTAACCCAGCAACCAAGGTCATGCTAATGGTTGGACTAGTGATATGGAGCATGTGGAATGATCAGATAAGACATGTTGCAAATAGTTATTTGAATATTTCTATATATCATTGTTTATATTGTATAATAATACAATGAATAATTTATAAATAGTCTCAGAGGTAATTTATGCTCTTTATATAGTCATGGGTTATTCACACTCACACCTTCCATTCAGATGATTTAAAAAAAAGAAAAGAAAACAAAGAAAATAATTCAGTTGTATGGAAATAAAAAAGGTTCAAGAAAACTCACATTTTGACATTCAAAGAACCTCATTAATTTGCTAAGGCCTAATACTTCCTTTAACAAAAGTATTACACAACAATTATTCTGTGGTAAATATGGTCAAAAAGCTAAAACTAAATGTCATTTCAGTGGGAAATGATGAAAATTAATTAGTATAATTCTATACTGTTTCCAGACTTTTGTCTTTTTCTTTGTCATAACTTTCAGTATTCATCCTATATAAGTACCTGTAGTTTAAACATTTTATCATCCTTAAATTATGTTGAATAGAGTAATTCAAAGAAATATAAACAAAATTTAGGCTTTAATTCACTTACTTCTCTTTACATGAGTATCAGAAGACTGAAGAAAACAATTCTATTTCCATTTCTACACGGAAAGGAAATCCAACTAGAAAGGAAGGCATTCAGGAAATGTCGATATTCTTAAGACAGTGGTCTTCCTTCTGTATTTGCTTTCAAATTCTATTCAAAAGGAAACTTACTAGTTTCTCCCAAAAGACAGTCATTCCAGATCCTCTCCCTAAAGCTGATTCTCTTTTATTTTCAACAATTTTAATTATTTCTCCCCTTCCTTATATAAAAGAAAATGTATGTGGAAAGATTAATACCTATATAACAGCCCTTTCTGTATAAGTATATATAAACATATTATAAGTATAACCAAGAGTGTGACTAAACAAAATATTTTCCTGAAATTTTTTCTTGCATGGCATTATTTTAATATGCAATATTTTGGTTCTTTATACCAAAAGAGATAAAATAAAATTCTCAGTATGTTAAACCTAAATTTATTATTTCTGGGATGACTGTATTTGAATGCTCATCTTTATTTTTCTAGATATTTAAAGAAAAAAAAAAACACCAAAGTAATATATACACCTGTGACATCTCAGAACATGAGATAACTTCCTGTTGCATTTCTGTTGTTTTCCAATCATGGAAAAAATTATGAATCTCAAATAAAATAGCAATGATAATAATAAATGAATTTGAGTGATCTCAAAAGACCATCAGCTCTTTAGGATGATTTATGAGTAGGCTTTTATAGGAATTCATTATTGGTTTTCCACTGATTGGTTTATGATGGGAGAACACGTATACCTAGGATCTAAAATTTAGAAGATTAAAATATAAAATATTGAGTGTAGATGAATTTATCAATGTTGTGGTCAACTGAGTAAGCTTTTCCTTCTTATTTCCATGGATGTTTAATTTATAAATATACAAATAATCAAAACACTTTTTAATTACAGTATTTTTACAAATGGAAAAATAACTGTATCTTCCAGGAATCCTTTCACATAAACAAAATCAGAGTTTCACTTGTAAGTATTAATATAAAGAAGAGAAATTCTTCCAGTGTTATACTGGCAAATTTCCTATATTAATCTGAAAAAGTTTAAATATAAATTGTATAAAATATGCTCACTCTTACTTTTATGCTTGTCACTGTTTTCCTTATGTTCTCTTTTCGATTAATAGTATACTTTTAAAAAGTGGCCATAAATGGGGTGCCTGGGTGGCTCAGTCGATTAAGCTCTGACTTTAGCTCAGGTCATGACTTCATGGTCCTGGGATGGAACCTGCCACTAGCTCTGCACTCAGCAGGGAGTCTGCTTCTCCCTCTCCGTCTCTCTCTGTCCTTCCTGCTTGTGCTCTGTTTCTCTCTCAAAGAAGTAAATAAAATCTTTAAAAAAATAAATTAAAAATAAAATGTGGCTATAATAATGAAATATAGGTATGTGGTTGTTCCCTGCTCCAAATAGCTTCCTTTAAAATTGCCTAAGTAATGGTACAGTGAATTTGTGAAATCACCTTATCTTGCTGTCTAATAAATTACAGAAAGGTAAATAATAATACTTATCCATCAAAAATCAATATTTAGATGTTAAAGTTCCCACCATTTCTTACAAATCTGGTTTCCTTTCCAAGCTTCAGTAATTCTGAATGTGTCTTATTTTAGATGGTGATGAAACGTGTCAGTTTCCTAAGATAACAGTGAATCTCCAGAAGGTAAGGAACATTATTACCAAGTATCTAAACACCCAGTGGTTAAAAAAAAAAAAAAATTAATTATAACTCTGCTCTTTCCAAAAAACCATAAAATATCTAAAAGTGAAATGATTTTTTAAATGCTTGGTGATATATTGGGGCTCCTGGGTAGCTCAGTCAGTTAAGAGTCCAACTCCTGGTTTCGGCTCAGGTTATGATCTCAGGGTTGTGAGATCGAATTCTTCATCGGGCTCCATGCTCAGCACCGAGGCTGCTTCAAACTCTCTCTCCTCCTCCCTCAGTCTTTCCCCTGGCTCAAGCTAATTAATAAATAAATAAATAAATAAATAAATAAATAAATAAATAAATAAAATTTTTAAAAAAGATGCTTGGTGATGTAATCCTTTCTGGTTTTGCTCTTCACTCTGAGGAGGAAGTTTTTTTTTTCTATTCCTTGAATAGCATCTCTTGACCCCATGAAAAAGGACAGAGTTATAACCGGAACACCAGGTTTCATTTGACTGAAGGATTTTTTTTGTGTGTGTGCTCTCGATTTTTCCACTGTAATGCAAACGTCAAGTATTTTGTTGGTTGTTTCCCCCCAAAACCCAGTGGCTTTAGAGTTGGGAGGGTAACTACATTCACAACAGTGCATTATAACAGGATTTGGGATTATTCAATTTTACCGAGAAATAAACCAGTCATTGGAGATCCTGCTGGCTCATTTAGATGACCTCACTTGAAAACTAAAATAAAGCCCTTTAGTAATGGACATGTGGTTGTAGATGTGTTCCTGAGAACATGTTTTTAGGAGGACTACTATTCCAGAATGAAGTTGGCTCTTGTCGTTTTTTATGAGCAGCAAAATGCTTTTTCCTAAAGTTGAGCAAAATATTCAAAAACGAAGTATGTCTGAAGTCTCAAGTAAGTGTCATAAAATGATGTCAACCAAGAAATTACATTTCCCATTTTATTTTCCTAATAATAGCTATATTTATAGAGAAGTTAGTACGCTCCAGTTACAAAGTAGAAAGAGAACATGAGAAAATTAATATCATTCACAAAAACTGAAAACAAGTCAGAAAAGAAAGATTCATTAAAATAATGCCTATATATATCAGCTCTTCTATTAGCTGATATATATTAATGATTTCAAATCATTTTTTTAAAAAAAGCACTGGCTTAAAAGTGAAAATACCTGAAAGTTCTTCATTAATATAAAAACCATGACATTTTTCACAAGGAAGAATTAAATCTATGGGTTTCAATATCTTTTTTAAGGACAATAGGGATATAATATGAACCTCAACAGAAGTATTCAAAGAGAATTTCCACATACTCCTCTAAGACCACATCTACCAACCTACCTATATCTCTGTTATTATGGACAAAATATTCATGTTCCTATACATTATATTTAACTCTCTCTTGTCTACTCAGTTTCGCTTCCATCTGCTTGATCATTTTGATTAGTATAAAAACCTGATACAATATATGCCATATTAAATTTTGTATTTGTGCACACTTCTGCTGCAGTTAATGGCCTATTTCTTTGCATCCTTATTCAATAAAGCTTTTTGAAAATACTGTCTCTACTTGTTATCCTTCATTTATTCTTTAAGCCAGTATAATTACACCTTTTCCCATACTACTCCAACAAACGGCTACTGTCAAGGTCAACAGTAACCAACACACTGCTAAATCCAATGATTTTACTTCCCAAGACAGTTGACCATTTATTCCATCATAAACTCTTTCCTCACTTGATTTTCAAGACATCAATTTCTCTCAGTTCTCCTCCTATCTCTATTACAGCTACTTTCTTTCTCAGTAACCTGTAAATATGGGAAAGCCTCAGGATTTAGGTCTCAGACTTCTCCTTTACCTGCGGTTACTCCATAGGAGACCCCATTCACTCTTACAGTAAGTATTATTTATATGATTAGGATTTCCCATTTTATATCTCTGAAGCTGACTATTCCTTTGAATCCTAGACTTTCACATACAACAAATTGGTCAACATGGATAGTTCAGTATCTAATATTCATTTGAAACTTAACATAAATAAAACTAATCTTTTGAGTCCTTACCTCTCCCAACAGCTTCTCCTTATCCACCCTACCTCATTTGGAGTATTCTGTTTCCTCTGTTTCTTTCATACATCATATCCAATCTATCAGCAAATTCTATTGGCTTGAGCTTCAAAATAGATCTGGAATTTTACCCTCAGAATTTCTACTGCTACAAGAAAATTCCAAGCCATCACTGTCTCTTATCTGGATTACTGCAATAATTTATCCCTGTTTTTGCCCTTGCTCCCTACTCTGCCACCATAAAATCATGTCACTCACAAAAATCCTTCAATGAATTTCCTTCTCAGAGTAAATACCAAAATCCAAATAATATCTTGCAAGACACTACATGTTCTGGCCTACCCCAGCTACCTTCCTGATAACTCATCTGCTGTCCCTTTCCCTTGTCCCAAACTCTACTCTGTCATACACACCAAGTATTCTTGGAGAGATGAAACACTCCAAGTACATTTTTGGCTTAGTTGTTTGCACTAGGTCTTTCCTCTGTCTGAAATTCTGTGCTTTAGATAAGCTTGCAGTTCCTTTCTTCATACCTTTAAGTCTCAAATGCTCTATTTGCAGTATACCCCCCCACACACACACCCCAAACTTCCTATTCTCTTAATCAATTCTATTGTATTTGTCAGAGTTTTACTATTTCCTTACCTGTTTGTTTATTGAATGTCTCCTCTGCAAAAATAAAATGTCACTGAGGGCAAGGACTGCCCTCACTGCTGTATAATACCCAGAACCTCTAAGAGTTTCTGACATGCAGAACGCATACTGTAAATCTCTTGAATGGCTGGGGAGAAATCTCCATGTTTTTTTCTACCTAAAAACTTAACCCAGGATATGTTTCCTAATACATTTTATCATTAGCTTTGACTTCTCAACAAAATTGTCTACCTACATTCTTCTAATTTCTCATTTTTGATAACTGTTCATTGTAGGGAAGATTTTTATACCCAATCATTAAAAATAAATTTTAGAATTCAGTCTAAAGGTACAGAAATATCTGATGGAAATGCAAATACTATAAAGCTGTCTTATACTTTAATTCTAAATTAAATATTTAGGTTTAAATGAAATTAAACTACTTCTAAATTAAAATAACTGCAGCATAAGTCAAACTCATAGAAATAGAAGGAAACACGGGAGTTGCCAGGGGTGGTGAATGAAGGAAATGTGGAGATAATGGTCACAGAGTAAAATCTTTAGTTATAAGGTGAACAAATTCTGGTGATCTAATTTATATCATGGTGAATATTGTTAATAATACTGTATTGCATATTTTAAATGTGCTAAGAGAGTAGATCTTAGTCTTTCTCACTAAAAAATTGTATGTGAGATGATGGTAATGGACATGGTAATTAGCTTGATTGTGGTAATCATTTCACAGTGTGGGTATATATCAAATTCATCAATCTGTACACTTTAGATATATATATACATCTTGTCAATTATACCTCAATAAATCTGGGGAAAAATAACTGCAGTATAATGTATTTTAGCTGAACAATTTTTATAAATGATGTTATGTTACAGAATATGTTCTTTCTAGAACAAGCTAAAGAAATGCATGCATCTAAACCATAATTTTGATTTGGTTACCATCTGGTCAAAACCTCTGATGGTTCCCCAAGGAGTGTAGCATCAAGTCCAAGTTTCTTACATTGGTGTTTAAGGTTTTATTTAACCTGGAAAGTTAATTATAGTCTACCTTTTAGGTTGACTCCACTTCTACCTCATAACCCAAGTTCCTGCCACGTCCCCATTACCCACACACATTATAATAGTTTACATCTCATTGACACTCTGCTCATATGATACTATCCTCAGGTATAGTAAGTTTTGGAATTACACAGTAAGTTTGTATTATGATAAGTTTTTCTGAATTCTCAAGTAAAGCTCATAGAAGTATCTCAACCAAGACACTATAGTTGTGTATAGTTAGATCCAAAAAATAGTTTTGGATCTAAAAATTATCAACTGTGTGACCTTAGCTAAGGAATATTACTTAACTAGTTTAGTTAAGTAAACTAGTTTGCTCAGCTATAAAATGAATATCTACTTTATCACTCTGTTACTATTTTTGAAAATAGAAGATACCGAATAAAATGTTTCAAACAAGTAGACACAAATGGCTGCATAGTTATTTTATTTCCTTTCTCCCAGTTGTTCAATCCTATTGTCTATACCAAAGCTCTGTCTCTATCATACAACTTCTAATTTATCTGTTTTGATTAGTTTAATCCTTGTTCTTGAAGTTATTTTTTTCTACATGACACATACACTCTCTCTGGCTACTAATCTACTACTGTTTATGAGTAAAGAAAATTTTTTTAAAAATGGGCTCCATGCCTAGCATAGAACCCAAAATGGGGCTTGAAAGTAAAGACTCTGAGATCAAGACCTGAGCTGAGATCAAAAGTTGGATGCTCAACTGATTAAGCCACCCAAGTACCCCTATTTTTAAGTTTTGAACATGTGATTTGAAAAGTTTCAAAGCTGTTATAAGGCATTGTAAAGAATAAGATAGTTCCCTATGAGCCTGGTCTATCAAAAGGTGCATTTATTGTGAAATCTCTTAAATATATGAGTTTGATATAACCATTAATCATTGTTTAATTTTCTGGTTAACATTACTAAAAATGATTTGGGGTGTCATGATGGGATGATAATAACTTTAGTGCAATTGTTTTCTGATATTATTCAAACATCAAATAGCATGCATAAGATTATTTTCTACAAATAGTATGTTTTAAAACAGCATAATCCTACTTGAGAATTACTGCCCCTTTTCTTCAAATCAAAGATGCTTAAACTTTTTCCTTAGCTGATCTAGATAAATAATTTATATGTCAAGTTAAAGTCAGAGCTCTATGTTGAAATTAGATTTTCTCTGAAGAAGTAAAAAACAACAATTTGGAGAACGTTAACTCTGATTAGGTAAAAAGAATTTCTTCCAAGTGATGCTATTTCTGTCACATTATCCGAAATTGCACATTTCCTTCTGGCTTTATAGATTGGGTTTTTAGTCCCTGTTGGGGCGTTTTGTCCATTAAGTACTTTTCCTTCAAGGTACTGAACAGTTGTTCCTTTTAAACATAATACAGCAAATAATTTGTTATCAAATGTCCTGGTTGCTTCCTATTTTTTTTAAGTACCAGATTTTTTTAATATCAATTGAATTTGCAATCACAACTATTCATTCAGGAGAAAAGGAACTTGCAGATTGAAAAATAGGCCAATTTAAAGGAAAGTTATTTCTGACATTTAAACCTCAAGTAAGAATTAAACTTTGACAAGAGTATTGAATTAGAAATAAAAAAATTTGTTTTTAGGGGAAAAAAGTAATATTGGTAGGCTACAATTAATTTTAAATAGGATAAAATTTGTACTCTTGCATTTTATCTTTATTTTCTGTATTATTATTTTAAATATGTATTCTTGCAATTCGTCTGAATGTCACATTGCCAAGACAAACTAAATGTGTCTCAAGTTTGGAAGACATATTATTTTGAGTACACTGAATATTCTGAAGAATTTATTATCCATTTTATTTGTCATTACAACTGTTCTGCCAAAATTCTTTTCTACGAGTTTCAATTTTCTTGAGAAATTCCCATATAGATTCCCAAATCTATTGTATAATAAAGAAGTCTTTGGGAAAATTTAGAAAAATGCTAAAACGATTAATAAAACAAATAAGTCATCAGGATCAGTACTAGGTTTATGAGTGTATTTCTAAGCTTAAAATACCTTTAGATGGATAGATATAAACAAAGCTAAAGATACAGATACAGATATATCTACTATCTATCTATATATTTACATATTACTTATGTATCTATCATCTTCTGTAACGATTCCAGACATCCTTCTAAGAAAGAGTAACTTTTTTTTTTTTTTGAAAGATTTTATTTATTTGACAGAGAGAAACACAGCGAGAGAGGGAACACAAGCAGAGGGAATGGTAGCGGGAGAAGCAGGCTCCCTGCCACGCAGAGAGCCTGATGCGGGGCTCGATCCCAGGACCCTGGGATCTGACCTGGGCCGAAGGCAGACGCTTAACCACTGAGCAACCCAGGCGCCCCGAAAGAGTAACATTTTTAAAAACAAAATTGAATAGGACAGGAAGTGGCACACTATCTTGATCTGACCAAATCAGCTTAGTCATAAAAAGACCTGTTATTAGGTATATAAACACTTTCCTCAACCAAGAAATTTTTCAGTAAGGAACATGCTTAAAACTGTATTCTGCTTTCATTAAATCCCATTTTAGAAAAATAATGTTATCTTCCTTCTGGGGAGATGCTGAGGAAGCCTTTTCTGAGGGATAGAACTGAGGGAAATGTATTTCCTTCCAACAATTCTCCCTCTGACCTTCTCCTTATTGCTCATTTCTTTATTACCAGGAAATACTTAGTAAAATACTCTCCCTGTCTTATAATTGAGAATATACTGAGACTATACCCATAGGAGGAATTTCTAAAGTAAGAGTGAGGAAGCCAAGGAGGTGTCTGACAGATCCACCCCAAGGCTCCTGAGGAAGCTTTACTCCGTAACTCTATTTCATATTATATCCCCTCTGCCAGGCTTCTCCGTTTTCTGAGAGTAGTTCACGGTAACTAAAGAGCCTGTTATGGTTGTAAATTCAGAGCCAAGTTCTCTAGAAATAGTGAATCTAATCATCCACAATTGATAGAAATAGATAAATATTTTTTATGTATTTTCCCACCAAATATTCTAATGTGCATGTTTAATTTCATATATGCTTCAAACTGACCTTCTAAAAAATATAACCACTGCGGATAGTTTCCACTACATCCTACTGGGCTAGAATTGGAGAATCAATGAAAATGGTGTATCTTCAACTTTCTAAAACCTTCTAGAAACTGTGTATCTCAATAAAATTCCAGTCATATCTTTTCCATGGAAAGGATTTTACAGCAAGACTCACAATTTATCCACATTCTTTTT
>JAQQSY010008150.1:0-10045 GCA_028646535.1 Procyon lotor | reverse complement strand
TGTGCGTGTGTGTGCACGCATGTGTGGTGTGTGTGCATGTGTGCGTGTGTGCGCATGTGTGCATGTGTGTGTGCATGTGTGTGGTATGTGCACGTGTGTGGTGTGTGCGCACGCATGTGTGGTGTGTATGCATGTGTGCGTGTATGTGTGGTGTGTGTGTGCATGTGTGCGTGTATGTGTGCGTGTGCATGTGTGTGGTGTGTGCACGTGTGTGTGGTGTGTGTGCATGTGTGGTGTGTGTGCATGTGTGGTGTGTGTACACGTATGTGTGGTGTGTGCATGTGTGTGGTGTGTGCACACGTGTGGTGTGTGCGCATGTGTGCACGTATGTGTGTGCATGTGTGCGTGTATGTGTGTGTGCATGTGTGTGGTGTGTGCACGCATGTGTAGTGTGTGCATGTGTGTGCGTGTATGTGCACGTATGTGTGGTGTGTGCACGCATGTGTGGTGTGTGTGCGTGTGTGTGTGCACACACACACACGCACACGCACAACCCTGTGTCTCAGCCATATGCTGCTGTCACTTCGGCTGCTCACTGGGATGATGTCCCCTCCCCGAGAGGCCTCCCCTGCTGACAGGACTCGTCCGGTCCACATCACGAACCATCCACAGGGAAAGCAAACAGGGCTTGCGCCCCAGGAACACAGAGTGCTGCCACCAGCCCCCATCTGCGCTGTGCCGATCTTCCTCCTGCAAACGGCAGTGGTGGGACTTCAGGAAAGCTAAGGACGCCCCAGAGCACCAGCATGGCCGAGACCTGTGTGTGCAGGTTTCACATGGGACGTCAGCCTGGGCCTTCCGAAGAGCCCAGCAAGCCACAGGTGTGTGGAGGCCTGTCTGTGAGCATGTGTGCGTGTGCGTGTGCACAGAGTCCAGGGGCACACGACACAAGCAGCTCTGCCGCTTTAAACCTCACGGTCCTGGGGAAGCCCCCTAACCTCTGACCCTTGGGATCCTCATCTCTGCAAGAGGACAGCAGACTCCGCCCCACCCCCACCCCCCACGAGGCCCCTCACAGAGCCACGGCGAGGGTCAGATGTGTTGATAAACACAGAAGCATTCTGGAAACAAACAACTAAGCACCACTGAATGCTAAGGCGTGGCTGTTTTTGTGCCAGTCTGGACGCCCCTGGCGCCCCCGTGCCCTTCCTTATAGTGGAATCACCAGGGATACGAGATTAGCAGGTGAGTCTCCGTTTAGGCAAATCCGATGCTTTAAAGACTCGAATCGGCTGATGATCCGTTTCACAAGTGTCCCTTAACGTGGAAAAAGAACAATCCCAGGTGCATTTTAAATACCCTGACGTTTAAAAAAATACCTGTTTATCCACAAGGTTTTTCAGAACATAGCGCGGCAGGGAGTCAGGGACTGAGGTTAGAACGCCCTGCCTGCTGGGGGCCTGTGGGAAGGGGGGGCAACCAGCGCCCCCAGGACGGCCTTGGCACAGTCCCCTGGCAGGCGCAGAGAGCCCCTGCCGGCTGGCCCCCCGCCCTTCCAGGCCCTCCCCTGCCTCTCGGGAGGTCTCCGGGGGTCTCCAAGGGCAGAGCAAGTCTCGGGCAGGCCCAGGAAAGCAGTGTGGCCCCTCTGCCGTCAGACTTTCCTGGACGGTGCCCGCCCCCCGCGGCCCGTGCCTCTTCCACTGAATGACTTGAATCCGTATTTTCCAGCTGCCGAAAGCCCTAGCCCTGAGGCCAACTTCTCTGAGATCTGTGAGTCCTTCCAGAGAATCAGTGAACCTGAGAGTGACTTGGGAGCTCGAAGCTGCGGTCGGAAGCGCGGGTGGCCTGTTGTGGACGGCTGCCGCTCAGCTCCTGCAGAGCCGGCCCCGGGGACCTCTCCAGGCCCGCGTGCCACCCCCGTCCAGTGCCATCACCGTGCAGACCCCTGGCTCTGAAGAAAGCACGGCGCCAACAGCCCCAGATGGGAAGCGACACAAGAGGCCTTATTCAGACGTGAAGCCACCGGTGCCAACCTCACACGGCTGGCACTGGGACACCGGGCAGGGAGGCCCCGATGCTGAGGACACGGGGAATGCGGGCTCATCACCCCAGCAAGGGGGATCCAAGGGCTTCCAAGCCCTGTGGCCTCACCACGTGGCCCCGGAACGTGGTCTCAGAGCGTGGCCCCAGGCAGCCACCAGTGGTGTTTTCTCCTCCCCCTCCCTGGGGTGGGGCGGGGGGGACTCGTCTGAGGCCAGAAGAGAGGAGAGAGAGGGAGGTGAGAAGACCCAGGACAGAAAGTCTGCAGGATCCCAGGGAGGGAGGCCCACGAGGCCGGGTGGACTGCAAGGACCTGGGCTCAGCTCCTCGTTTCTCCCTAGAGCCTCATCCCTGTGGCCACCACCCAGCCTCAGCCACACCCCCCCCCACTCCCCCAACAGCACTTCGGCTGCTCCCCACAGAATCTCAGCTGCAACTCCCCCGCGCGCATGCAGGGCCAGAATAATGAAAACTTAAAAGCAGAAAGAATGTACCCTCTTTTTCAAAATGATGTGTCCATGTGAAGCCACGTACCCCCGTTTTATTGGGCCACGCTGCCCAGACCTCAGGCACGGGGCTCTCCCGTGGGCCCCTCCCACCCCCACGGGGGCTGGGTGTGCGCAACAAGCTGTCCAGACCCCGTTCCAGCAGTTACGCCCACCACAGATCCATCAAAGGCCGTGGCCACCTTCAGGGGCCGAGTCAGGCATGGAGCCCCACCAGCAGGACACGAGGAGGGCGTGTGCCTGCTGTCAGCCCTGCGCAGACGGGGCGCCCGGGAGGGAGCCGGCGGGGAGAGGGGAGGCCTGCAGGGGCCTCTCCACACATCAGCATCAGCCTTGTTCGGGGCGAGGTTGGTGTGGAGCCTGGGGGACCCCAGGGGGCGGGGGTGGCTGGGGAGTCCAGGGGTCGGTCTCCAGAACCCCTCTGAAGACACGGAGGCTGAAGGAAGCCGTGTGGGGGAGCAGCTGGGGGCAGGCTGGGGCGCATGAGGGCCTGTGCCGGCGGCAGCAGCAGACCCTCGGTTTCCTCCTAAAACCGCCGGCCGTCCTCGCCTGGTCAGGACGCCGGCCCCTGCAGCACGTGTGCAGGACCCCTTGACCTCGTCCGGCCGCCTTGCCCCCAGCGGTCCTGCTGGCTGTGCAGACGGCCCCCCGGCACGGGCGGTAACCCCAGCTGCTGCAGATGGCTCTGCCCGCTCCCCACACACCTGTCCGCACGACTGTCAGCCGAAAGTGCAGCCCCGGGAAGGGTCCCTGAGGCCCGGCACGCGGGCTGGTCTAGCTCAGGCCACGGGGACGCTGGGGCCTTTGCCGGTGTCACAACTTCCCATGCTGAGCATGGCTGCTCCCCCGTCCGTGTGGGCGCCTAAGCCGGGAACCTGGGCTCCCCCAGCTCCTCGCCCTCCATCACCACCTGCCGTGGACCAAACTGTGTCCCCCCCAAATTTCTACGCTGTTGCCCAGTGTCCATATTTGGAGACGGGCCTTTAAGGTAATTAAGGTCAACTGAGGTCATGAGGGTGGGGCCCTGAGCCAGGAGGATTAGTGACACCGCACGGACTACCCTGTCTCTACAGTTATGTCTGGGAGCCCCTGCTGAGCTGGAGGGGACGCCTGGGGACACCTGTCACTGTGTGAGGCAGGGGGGGAGCAGGCACCGTGGCGGGGCTACTGGGGCTGGTGGCAGTTGTCCCGCACAGCCCCCCCAGCACCCTGAAAGCCGCCCTCCAGGCCTGTGGCTGCCCCCAGCCCCCCTCTCATAGCCCACTCCTTGGCCAGCGTCTGGGGCCATCCCCAGCTGGTCTCAACTGTCCCCTTGTCCCCCCCGTGGGGCTCCATCCCCCCCTCACACCACACCCAGAGGCCTGGCTAGGGTCCTGTTCACCCAAATCTCTCTTCTTCTAGCAAAACCACTCACAGAAAGCCTCTCTGGTGGGCTTCACGATCAGGTTCCCTCCGAATGTGGTGACACTGTCACCCACAGAACCCTTAGCGTGACCCACGACAGAGTCGGGCCCATGGGGGTAGCTGACGCTCCCCTAGAACCAGGGAACCTCACAGGTCCCGATTCCCACAAGCTCCTTCCACCTTCCCCCGCATCTGCCAGCAGCTCTGCCCCGGGCTCTCCCCCAGTGACAGTCCCCTTCCACTGTGGAGGCCAACACCCCCCATGCCTGTGCACACACAAACGCACGCTCCAGGGACGGCGGCCAGCGACCACTCCACATCCACACAGAGCCCCACGACGCTGCCAAAAAGCATGGTGTGCAGTGGGCGGCCAGTTCCCACGAGCAGGGCAGGAGGTGCGCGGCCTGGACCCGAGGACACAGAGGGCCTCCCAGGGCCCCCGCGCACATCAGCCTGCTCCCGACCCCTGCGCAATGCCGGTGGGCGCCAGCCCTCCAGCAGTCCTCCCACACGGGGACCCGGAGCCCACTGCACAGAGGGCAGACCGAGGCCAAGAGAGTCCGGGGCCTGTGGGGGTCACAAGCTTCGTGGGTGGGGGCCAGGGTTTGACTCCAGCTCTGTCTAGGCTCCAGAATTCCTGATACTTTCTTTTTTTTCTTTCAGGAGAAAAGGGACGATCTAAAATTTTACCATGGCCTTTGACGTGGGCACCCACACTTGCGACCAACCCCCGCCCGGTCACAGGTTCTCAGCCTCGCCCCGGGGGGTTGGGCTCCGTGAGTCCAGAAGGGAGGGGAGCACACAGATGGGCCTCCGTCACCCGACGCCCCACCGGCTGTCCAGGAGGCGGCAGGGGATGGCATCCTGGCGTTTCGCCCACTCCCGGGAGGCATGTGCACCAACTGGGTCTCCCCAGCCTGTACCCGGGTGGCAGGGGCACCTCTGGCTTTGAAGGAGGTATTTGGTTTCAGCCCAGCTGCCGGGAAAGTCGGCGGGTTTTTTGTTTGTTTGTGTTTGTTTTGCAAAGGCAGGAAAGAATCAGGAGCGCGAGCCTGTCTGAAACATCTTCCGAGAGAAAAAAAATAAAAGCAAGAAAAAAGTGGACGGCAGCAGCTCAAACACACTGTGCCTAAACCATTCACCACGCCAGCAGACGGAGAACCAGGTCTACACGAAGGAGCCTTTCCAACCCATGGTTTATTTAACTGTCCTTTTTGAGGAACTCTTAATCAGAAAGGTGATTTCAAAATCAAATACGCTTTGAAAGTACTTTTGTTCCTTAAGTATAAATATGACTTACCCTAGTCTATTCTCCACAAATATTATTTTTCATCTGCCAACAGACTCCCTCGTAAGAACGTGGGCACGAGGTCAGCGCCGGCGTGCCCACACCCGCACAAGGCACTGCGCGAGGACCGTGGCCTGTGGGCACCGGCCTGCGGACTCGCGTTTGCCAGGAACACGGTGGCCACATGTCAGAGATTGGAAATTACTTGAGAGCTGCAGCCAGAAGGGCAGCTTGAAATTTCATTAAATCGGAGAATCACTCTCAAGGGCCACACAGAAAGGCTCTGAGTCAGGCCTGAGCCCGTGGCCCGTGGTCAGAGTTCTGTCACCTCGTCAGTACATAACCACCGTAACCACGTCTAAGGGTCATTCACACTCTTGTCCAGCTGTCACCCCAGCCCGCCGTGACCCTGGGCCGCTCCCGCTCGACTGGCGATCTCCATGAACTCGACAACTCTAGGGACCTCGCAGAAGCGGAATCCTGTCGGATTTGTCCTTTGGTGACAGGCTGGCCACTCAGCACCACGTCCTCCAGGCCCACCCACGTGGCAGGAGTCAGGATGTCCTTCCTTCTCAGGGCTGAACAACATTCCTCTGTGCGGACGGACGGACCACACTGAGTTCATCCATCGAGGGACACACGGCTCCTCAAGACCCCGAGTTCAGTTCTTTGGCAGAAGTGGAGTGCGGGGGCACCTGGGTGGCTCAGAGGGTTAAAGCCTCTGCCTTCGGCTCAGGTCATGATCTCAGGGTCCTGGGATCGAGCCCCGCATCGGGCTCTCTGCTCAGCGGGGAGCCTGCTTCCCCACCCCCTGCCTGCTTCTCTGACTACTTGCGATCTCTCTCTCTGTCAAATAAACAAATAAAATCTTTAAAAAAAAAAAAAAAGAAGTGGAGTGCGGTGCACTGGGCGTGGTGCCTTCTTCTCCTGGAAACACCCGCGCGGAGCTTCACTGGTTGGGCGGCCGGAGCCAGCTCGGCTCCCCGCGGGGCTGTCCACGCTCAGGGCCACTGGGCCGGCACCGAGTCAGCGTGCGTCCCCTGCCAGCACACGTTCATTAAAGTGGCCACTTATCGCCCTTAACTCATGTGCAACCTGCTTGGCTCCAAAAAAACTACCTTATTTGTTTGAAGTGGAAACAAAGGATAATTAATTAATCTGTTAATTATTCTTCCCTCCTTCCGACCAGCGCTGGTATCAAAGGCCCCGTGTCCCAGATGTGAAGGGAACAGATTCGTTTACTGATGAGGAACCAGGAAGATGCCCTAAGGCAGGGAAGGAAAAAAATAGAAAAGCAAATGTGGTACGAGCTTTCCAAAGGAGACCTAATTGGGATGATCCTAGAAAGGCCGCCCGGCTCCTCTTCTCCGGGAGACAAGTAGGTCTGTAGGACAGGCCCCCCCACAGGCAAGGCTGGCTCCCTACAGATCTGTACTTGACGCTTAACTCAGTAAGTGTATAAAGGTGTCATTAACTAAAACATCCCGAACACCAGCGCAGCGTTCGGGACCCCCGCCCCTCCCCCTGCATTAATCAGCCTGCCTCGTGCTCCGTCCCTCCAAGTGCACGCGCCGGGTCACCGGCACAGGAGACGGACCCCTCCGACCTTCAGCAGTGGCAAGGTCAGCAAGCCTGCCTATGAGAGGGCAATGCTTCCACGGACAGACGGCCGGACCCCCAGGGGTGACCAGGCACATGACGGGCAGGGGCCCCGGCACACCCTCCTCTTCCCTGCCCCTGGGCCAGGACGCCCGTGCCACCGCCCACCCCCGTCCCAGCTACCCAGGTCTTGGGTCCAGTGATGCGGGGACCTTCCCTGCACGAAGTGTCTGGGGATGGCCCCAACTGGTCACACATTACTGTCCCCACCCTGTCACGGGACTTTGTAGAAATGGCGCACAGGACCCTGCCCTTGGGCACGGGTGTGACCACACGACTGGCTTTGACAAGCAGGAGGTTGCAGGTGGGACTCAAGGCTTCTGTGGGCTGTTCTGTCTGTGCCCCTATGGTGGGCAGCAGAACGCCCCCCGGGAGCTGCTCCCCTGGGACCCGGGCTGTGCCCCCCTCCGCGCCAGGGGCCACGCTTGGCCAACCCACAGCTCGAGGCCGAGCCCTGCCCAGAGGAGCCGACACCCGGCCAACCTGCCGACGCAGCTGGAGATGTGGTTCAGAAAGTCGCTGACCCAGAATGAGTGAGTCCCGGCCCTCGGCCCCCAGGGGAAGTACGGGGCTCTGGTCGCAACCACTCACCAGCCCATCACCTCCCAAGCCTACGGCGAGCGCGCTTCTTCTGTTCAAAGACGCCTTCTGTGACATGTTGCCGATTCACAAACATCGAGCTCACGGCCGACGGCGCTCTGTTGCGCCCCTGGACAGAGCTGGTCTGAGGCTCGCGTCTCCCCCCAGAGCACATCGGAGCCTTCCAGAACTTCAGAAGACCAGAGAGCGCTTCAGGACGAGGCTCGGGGTTGTTCCGAAGAGACAGAAGCTAGTGACAGAAGCTTCCCGTCCCACGGCAAGAACCGTGGCAGTGAGAGGACCACTCGTCTCCAGCACGAGAGGCAAGACAGGGAGGTAGTGTCCCCTCGTTCCCCCCCGGCTCGGAGCTCCTGCCCGGACCGACCCTTCTCTGCTCCACACGTCCCACGAATACTGACTCGGGGGTCACCAGTGTCAGCGAGGGGGCAAACTCCCCCATACAGAATCCACAAACAAGGACGCTTGACTACTACAGGTTACTATGGTTTAACACTCTGACTTCCGGGGTTGCTAGTGACACACAAGAAATGACTGTTGCACGTGACAAGGACCTGGGGGACCCACGCCCCTCAACTTCCAGCATGGAAACATCTGCAACCATTGAAAGCACTGGGCAGGCTGAACCCACGAAACCAGAGCCCCTGACCCTACAGCAGGGTGAACACCACAGCGTTTCCATCACAGTAGGACAGAAAGTCCGCTGGGCCACTTCCCAGCCCCTAAAGGCTCGAGCTGCGTGACCACTGCGAGGCCCCAGGCAGATGGAGAGCAGGCCGAGCCGCAGAGGGGGCTCCTGCCCTCGGGGGGTTCAGAACCCTCGGTGCTTCCTGCCCCTCCAGAGAGGCGAGTCTCAGCAGCTGCTCTCCTCCCCATCAGCAGGGATGCTGCGAGCGGGCTTGGGGTTTGAGGGGTGCAGAGTGGGACCAAGCCCAGCGTCCCTGCCAGGTCCTCTTAAAAGGAGCCGGACCGAACTCCTGAGTGCAAATCTGCCTGCAAAAGGCAAAGACTCCAGCGTGGGGAGAAAAGGCTTCTCGCCACCGAGATCAGGCTGTCAAGGAAACTGTGCTAAGTCCTGGGTGATGTGGGCAGGAAGCAGCGGCGTCCGTTTAGAAATAACAAACCTGGCCAGAGCTCATCTCCATCTTTGTGAGCTCTGCTCCCGTCTGACGTTCTCGGGAGCGTCTAGGATTACATGAACCCAGGAACCGTGTGGGGCCCGCGGCCGTCCTTGGCACTCAAGGCTCTGGCCGTCGGACTCTAGACAGGGGATTAGCCAGGAGGGCAGAGGGGCCCAGATACGTTCCATATCTCACTTAGGAAAGAGAGGATTAAAGTCGTGTTGCTTCAAATCCATAGTAATCTGAACCTTAGGGAGCTGTCCTCTCGCTCAGGAGCACTGCCAGGGAGAGGACCGTTTCTTCGGAGACGGGCTTTGGAGCCGCGGGGGTCAGGAAGGACGGAGCACACTGGAACCCAGGGAAGGGGTGAAATCCTCAAAGAGCATCTGCTGCGGACTCTCCTCCAAGCACGTGAGATGTGCAAGTTCTAAGTCAAAAAGTACACACATCTATCTACAGACAAAAGTACCAAGGGAGGGGACACCTCTGTGAACTTCAGGTTCTTCTCAGAAAACAAAAGGGCGTGCCCTTCACGGTCCCAAAAGGCTCCCAGGTTTCACCCCCGAACCTGTGCCCCTGGCCCCACGCATACCAGCAAGGGTCACAGTGCCCCCCCAAAATAACCGACTTCTGCAAAGGGGACACTCCGTACCTCCCAGGCCCAGGAGGGAACCAAGCAGGAGGACCATCTCCTGTGCCTCTGGACCTTCTCTGGCCGCCTGAGGAAAGTCCCCGTTCAGAGCCTCCGTCTCACCAGACATGGTCTAACACAGAGGGTTCAAGCCTGGCGTGGCCACACAGCAGCTCTGGGACCTCGGCCAGGGGCTTCCCCTCTCTGGGCCTCACTGCACCCTCCACCTCCTCGGGGGAGGGGGTCAAATGAGTCCATTCAGAGGCAGTCCTCCGAGCCGTGCCCGGCACAGAGTCGGCACAAATGACTGCTGGCCATCCAGGCTCAGGTCCAGGGCCCCCCAAACCTGCTCCCGGAAGCCTGCGTGCACGGCTGGGTGCCGGCAGCCCCAGGAGCTCGTGCCTGCTTGCTGGCAGGGTCCCTCTGCGCAGACAACCCTTCCCACCGGCACGCGGCTCCCCCCCGACAGCCCTCACGGCCCGAGGAGCCTCTCCCTTCACCTCGCGCATCCCCAGCTGGGCTCCTGCACCCAGGGAGTGCAAAACAATTGTAACACTGTTCTGAGCCAGACATAATTAGGAAGGTAGACCTAGAACAACAGCGAAATCACATAATGCATTCCAAAGCCAAGGCAACATCACTGGGGGATGCGCCGGGGTCTCAGGAGCTCCACAGCACCGGAGTGACAGCCAGGCTCTCCCCTGGCTGTCTCCCCCTCCCCGCGCCCCCCCTGCAGCCTGCATGAGAGCAGAATGGGCTCCTGGCTTCCGCGGGTCCACATGGAGCTCTCCATGCTGGGTGGGTACACACAGCAGACGGGTCCGTCTAGAAATGCCGGCAACCACTCACTCAGCAGGAA
>JAQQSY010008149.1:0-10046 GCA_028646535.1 Procyon lotor | reverse complement strand
GATTATCTATAATCATCCAGTCATCTAAAATTAAAGATTGATGTTTTTTCCAATTGTTCTTTGTGCTACAATGAATTCTTTTACATTCTATCTTTCTATAATGATTTCATTAATTTTTAGAAAAGCAATTATTAGTCAGAATGATATGGATACTTAACATTATGAAAAATATTGCCAGATCACCTCTAAAAGTGGAATCATTTACCCTCCAACCAACAGTAGTTGAAAAGACCCATTTCCCTATATTCACTGATTATTACTTATCTTCTTTGCCTTTTTGATGAACTAAAATGGTATCTTACTGTTTTAATTGCATTTAATTACTTCATTCCTAGTAAAATATTCATTTGCTGTGTTTGTGGACGGTTGATATTTCTTTTGTGAAATAACTTGTCTTAATTTTTGGCTGTTTTGTCTTTTTCTTATAGATTTGCAGTGTGTTTTTGCTATTGCTTTGTGGGAGCTCTTTATTCAATAAAGGAAATACATTTTTGTCTGCATATACGTCACAAATCATAATCAGTTTGGTCATTAGTCTTTTAATTTTTTGATGCTTTTTAAGTCTTTATTTAGTCAACATATTCACCTTTAAATTCATGAGGTTTGGGTCACACTTGGACCTTATTTTAATATTATAAAATTATTCCTCTGAAATATCTAGGAGTGAGGATTTTTACTTAAATATTTAACCCAACTTAAATTTATATTGGTACATAACACAAAGGAGAGATTCAGCTTTGTTGTTTTTTCTAAATTTCTAATCAATGGCTCCAGACACCATTTGTTGAAAATCCATCCTTTTCTCTCCTACTGAAATTCCATCTTCATCATATGATAAATCACATATATTTATGTCTTTCTGAACTCTCAATTCTAAAACATTGCTTTATGTGTGTATTTCTGCTACTGACATTCACTGTTTTAGTTACATCATTTTGCACCATGTTTTGAGGTAACAAAAAAATGTAAAAATATTAAGGACGGCACACACTAAAAATATTTCCTATCTTGTGTGATTTTCCAGTATCAAATATATTGAAAAGGTTCAAGAATAATAAATGAGATAGATGATAGTAATACTAATATACACATTATTTACACAGAGCACTCACATTACCTAATATTATGTTCACCACACTATAAATTATTTCTTATTCAATCATAATAAGGAATTAAGATTTGTTTAAAGACTCGCCTAGACCTAGTAAACTGCAGAACTAAAACCTGAACTTCATATTCCATGATCCTTACATGAACCACTAAGGTAAAAATAGAGCAATTATCTGTAAAAGCCTAAATTTTTCATTTTTTAATCAAATTCATTTTTTAATCAAAGTACCTTACCAAGTATATATTCTATATATACACGTGTATATCTACATACAGGTGGATATGCATATATGTATTATACACCTATACATGTATGTACACACATGCACATGCATGCACACACACACTTTTACTTGAATGAGGAAAATATTTTTAAATCCCAGCTGATATACCTGAAGCTTTTGATATTCCACCAATATTACAGGCTTAACTATGTAACACAATAACAATGAAACAAAAACTAAAAATCTGGACTGTATTTCCTAAGAGATGGTTATCTTCTCTTGGTTTCCCAAACGTAGTTAAAATACATAAGATCCGGGACGCCTGGGTGGCTCAGTTGGTTGGGCAGCTGCCTTCAGCTCAGGTCATGATCCCAGGGTCCTGGGATCAAGTCCCACATCGGGCTCCTTGCTCAGCGGGGAGCCTGTTCCTCCCTCTTCCTCTGCCTGCCTCTCTCTGCCTGCTTGTGCGCTCTCTCTCTCTGACAAATAAATAAATAAAATCTTAATAAATAAAGTGTTTTAAAATACATAAGATCCTTAGGTAATAACTATTACTAAACCAAGAGATCTGTTTTGAATACATCACAAAACAGGTCCCACTATCAGACACTAGGAAGGATCTAGAAGCAGGAGACTGTAGCTGTGTGCATCAAAAGCCCAGGTCAGCCCCGGGATTCACTGGGGAGAAAAGAATTACCATTGTCACACGCGAGAATATATAAGGCAGAGGGTCCACAAATTTCTCCAAGAGACTGAGATACCAACCACCATGTCATTTAGCCCATCCAGAAGAAAAAAGAACTTTTTTCAAAGAATGGCAGAAGGGGTCTTACCAATACATTCCCCAAATTTAAGCTGTAGTGTTAGCCAGGGATCCTGATTCGCACTAGGTTACTGCAATGATACATTATTATTGACTTCCTATCCTTTAAAGGCTTATAGGTATTATATTGCATATACCATGCACAATAAATTGTATAAGAAGTATCACCTCATCTGCTCAAGCTATCAAATGAAGGATAATGAGCTAAAAAAAAAGTCCAAATGAAGCTATTAAAACCCTAAGCACAAACACAAATACCAGTTATATACTATAACAACCAAATTTAAATCAACTAAGCCTTGGATAGAATCACATTTTTAAAAAATTCATTTCAGTAGAGGAAAGAGATGACTTTGGAGAAAGAGAAAGTGGATTTGGAAGAGACCTTGGTGGGGCTTCTTTGATTAGATGTTAAGGACTTGCTGGAAAAGAGACTGTGCCTACAGGGAAAACAGAAGCAAGCACTCTGCTCTGGTACTTGCAGAGTACTCCCTTTTTACCCAGAGTATTCGAGTGACCTGTTATGTGAAACACAGAAGCAACCAGCACTCCATTTGAGGTGAAGGATGCCATCATATACTTCTCCCTAGGTAGTGGGATGCCATCTCTTTTCAGGCATGATGAATCAATAGCAGACATAACCTCTCAGAGAGCAGCTTTGATATTTGAAAAGGAAGTACATTCTAAAGTAGCAGAACCCAAAGAATGAAATATGCATACCTATTCCTAAATAGGGGTGCCTGGGTGGCTCAGTGGGTTAAGCCTCTGCCTTCGGCTCAGGTCATGATCTCAGGGTCCTGGGATGGAGCCGCACAGCGGGCTCCCTGCTCAGCGGGGAGCCTGCTTCCCCCTCTCTCTCTGCCTGACTCTCTGCCTACCTGTGATCTCTTTCTCTCTGTCAAATAAATAAGTAAAAAATCTTTTTTAAAAAAAATGCCTATTCCTAAATAGAGGTAAGCAAAAAGGGAGCCTGGCTTTCAAAATAAAGTGTTTTCCACAATAGCAAATATATTCAATAGAGCAGTGAATCATTATGTTGGAATGATTGAGATTCATTTTTAATTTCTTCCTACAACATTCAAAGGATGCAAACTCTGAAAGGATAGCTCAAAAATATAAAGTGCTTTACAGGTCGTACCTATAAAAACACAAAATGCTTCTAAATAATAAAGATAAATATAAAAAAATTCTTTTCTAATATATCAGGGAATAAGAAACTACCTAAAAGTTTCATTTATTATCCAAAACTAAAGATTTTTCCATATCTTTTGGTTAGAGAACAAATTCAGGAAGTAAGACTGAACCTCTTATCTTGAAAATTTACAATGAATAAAATCATTACTTGGTTTTAACAATTAGCTTAAAATTGAGATGAATGGTTCTATTAATCCATAAATATATTTTTTGTGTGTAAACATATGTGTGTGTTTTGTACATAAACATGTATCAGGTTTTTATAACTATACAGTACTCTGGTTATTTTTTCCTATTACCAGGACGTTTTATTAATCTGAAGACTATTCCTGAAACAAATGAATAATTCCATCTATTGGTTCTCTCATAGTATTAGAATATTTTTCCTCATTTAAATATCTTTCAGTGTACTATCAGTGTACTTCCATGGTGGTGATTTAGAAATACATATTCTCATATAGAACTCTTGGTATCAAGATTAAGAAGACCACGAAAAAAATAAATAAATAAAATTAAAATTAAAAAAAAAAAAAGATTAAGAAGAACAAAAGTATTCCTTTATCTAAAGCCCAAAAGTATAAAAATTACACTGATATTTAAAATAAAAGACAAGGGGCGCCTGGTTGGCTCAGTCGGTTGAGCATCTGCCCTCGGCTCGGGTCAGGATCCTCGGGTCCTGGGATCGAGCCTCGCATCGGGCTCCCTGCTCAGTGGGGTGTCTACTTCTTCTGGCCCTCCCCCCTCTCATGCTCTCTCTTTCACTTGCTCAAATAAATGGGTAAAATCTTAAAAATAAAAAATAAAACAAAAGACAAAAATTAACTCAAAAATAACTCAAGAAAATCTATTTTTTGTATTGATGAATTGCTGAATATATTAAATATGAGATATAAACCAAGTGGAAACTTTTAAGCACACATCTTCATATGTTTACATGATGAAAATTTACTGTTATTTTTCAAGTTATTACAACTATATTGGCCTGTGAGACAGAATTATGATTGTGGCGCCCTCTGCTGGGATTTCTAGTCACAAACTCAACCTAATATCACTATTAGTATAAAATAAAACATTTGAGGTGTCAAGAGATAAATCACTTTTTCAGTCACTGATAACTTTAGGCTTTGGCAAAGATTATATAAAAGTTATAATCAATATTTATGCTATGTAACAGGATTTTGTCAATTTATCATTAAGTGAAATATCAGTATAGGTTTTTCTTTTAAAATAACAATAATATAAAATTACACCAAACAACATGTTTTAATAGGTCTTATTTTCATCATCACTTCTATCACTTGGCAATATATTCAGGTTTTTAATGCAACATTTGTAACAAAACATTTTAATAAATTACTATTTTGGTAATCTGATCTATTTTGTCCTGCTTTATTAGTTCAATCAAAATAGCTGATTTTAAAACATGAGAACAACCCTTAATAATATTATATTCATTATTAGAAAAAGCTAGAAAGATATTTTAGAGGTACTCATCACCAGTAATAACAAATAACTTCCATTTACTGTCAACTATGAGGAATATAGTATATGTTATACACTTGCTATATATTCTATCCAGTTCTAAGAGATAATATATATTGATATAAACTGATATAATATAAATGGCTCAAGATGAATTTCAGAGCCAAGATTCAAGTGTACATGGGTTTCATTCCAAAGACTCAAATCTTTCCATCAAACATTACAACATCAGTGAAAAAATACTTTTGCATGCAATGTCTCCATTTGTCAATGCAATAACTGGGGGTGGATGAAGGTAGTGTGGAACAAGTTGATGAGGAAAAATGTCAGATAAGGACAAGATAGTTATTCATGTATACAACAATAGCATAGACCTTTAGGAATGTATTTTTATTATACATAACGCTGCCAGCTAGTGGCCCTATTCATACTGAGCCACTGGGAACAATGCTTGATTTTTACATCACTGAATCAAAAATTCCACATTTAACATTCTAGGATCATGTTCCTAAATTATACATGCATAAGCCCGATTTAATGTTATTTTATCTTACCCTAGAACTAAAGGAGAATGTCTCCTCAATCACCACTAGCTCTAATCCCTAATAAAATGAGATATGCCTAAGTGGGAAAGAATTCATCAAGTGTCAACATGTGGAAACTAAAAGGTATACTTGTCACTATCTATGAAAAAGAAACCCATATTATTTAAATATTTCTGGACACTTTGGGGATACTTATAGATTCTTTTTTTTTTTTTACTTATAGATTCTTTAGTGACAAAATATATAATTATTTTTATATACTATCAAAAGCTTGATATGTGGACATAAAAACAAAATCACTGCCTGAGTATTGCTGAACATTATTCTATGCAGATGTAAAATTAGCATCTGATAAAGTAGTACTGTTAGCAAAGTATGTTATTTATTTTAGTTCAGATAATAGTTACAGCTATGAAATTACCTTTGAGGAAAAAAGTATTCAACTATAATTTTTACATTTAAAAAGGTCATATTAAAAAATAAAATAAAAATAAAGACCATATTACAATGATAATTCACTATCTTAAGAAAAATATCTTATGCAACACACATGAAGAAATACACAGCTCCAATCATCGTATATTATTTAACACAGGGATATAAAGATATTCTTGGCTGATTTCTTTCATCATATGACATGATAATTATTTAAATGATTCTCTCAATGGAGAAATCTATTGCACCAATCAGGAGCTTAGATGAAAAGACAATGTATTCTATAATATAATATGGCATAAAACAAAAACCTTCTGGCATTGTATTAACAGCAAGGAAAACAAATGTTCTAGTTTCATTTCACAGTGAAAAAGAGAAGCAGGAAATGGAAAAGAAAGTACCCAAAACACAGCAAAGAAGAAAGAGACAGCCCATCTGCTGGATTAACTGAGAAGGTCAAAATGGAAGCAAGAAACAAAAGGGGTAGTACCGGAGAGTCCAGTGTTCCTTCTGACCTACATTCTGTCACACACGCACATGCACCCACACACACTCACACACACAACTGCAAAGTGTAAAATAGCCTTATCCCACTTTGTAGGTGCATCTTACATGAAGCTTATCTTATGGCTAAAAACAATGAGTTTATATTATACATTACACACGTATGCACACACATCACTATAATAAATATTAGTGAGAAAAACACTAAGTATAAATTCATTTTTTAAAACACTAAAAATATTTCCACAAAGGGAACATATAACTTACAGACATTTCCTGTATTGTCAAAGCTGGTAAGAACATCTTCAACATCCAAAGATCCATTATTATGCCTAGAAAGGAATAAAGTATTTCCTTTAATTATTCTGAAATATTAACATTTATTAAATGTTCGAAAAGCTGAGACCATGTGTTTTGATATACCCACCCGATACTAATAAACCCTTCCCTGTTGTATTTTCAAAATATTTTCTGTCCACTAGAGGGAGAAGGAAAAGAAATAACATTTCTCAGAATATTTAAGGTAATGATACTCTTGATGATTATTGTATGTTTTAAAGTATTAGTAAATAATTTTTATTGTTGTTTTAGCTATATAAAGGTGAGGCAGATTATTAAAGACAATAAAACAAAACCTTACCTTTGAGAATCTCAAAAGAAAAATAAATCATCAACCTCCAAACCCAAAAATAAGTAGACTTCCTCTATACCAGCCCAACAAATTCAGAATTTCAGTCACAAAAAACTAACCAACCTGCAAGCCTGCACAATCCACAATTAGAAGGTTCTAAATGTCAGGGGGCAAATTGTTTTGTATCTTTTTCCCACTAACATTAATTCCACTCCCTTTAATTCTAATCTCTATTCACTTGACAGTTCCCGAAATATCTAATTTGATTACTGATATTTTAATACTTACAAAAGGTGCTATTCTTCATATGCAAACGGGCTCAACTGTCAATAGGTCATAGGGTTTGAGATACTTTTCCAGGGGTAATGAAAAAAAAAAAAATCGGGGGCATCTGGGTGGCTCAGTCAGTTACCGTCACACACACCCAGTTCTCTAATACAGGTGACTAAGTGAGATTGCAAGAAGTTATGCCCAATCGTTACTGGACAAAGTAGCATTGGGCTCATCAGTATCATAATCTAAGAAAACAAAGTTAACAATGTGTTACCAATAATACAAGATTCTACAGAGAGATGAGGTTATGTAACCTACAGTATACATGTGAGAGAACAAGAGTGAAAAAAGGACGAAGTATTTAATATCTAAAATGCAAGATGAAGCTATTAAAATGATCAGCAGTGTAGCACAGAACTCAAAAATATTTTCCATAAATATAAAAGTAATATACAGTCCCTTCAAGAAAAAAAATGCTCCTAATCCTATCATGCAGAGACGACCATTATTAATATTTTGGAGCATAGCCTCCAAATTTATTCCATGCTCATACTTTCATTAAATAACTGACAGCACGTTGTCCACAGTCTTGCAATTTGTGTTTTAAGATATTATAAACAGTTTCTCACATCACCATATCCTCCTGCAATATGAATTTAATGGCTGCCAAGCTGTTGAATGAATGGCTGTCTGTACCATAACTTACTGAACCAATGTCTTATGTTGGATTTTTAGTCTGTGTCCAGTTTTGTACTATTTATACTGGGCATCCTTGCAGAAATATCACTGAACCCATTTCTCATTATTGCCTTAGGATAAATTCCCTCAATTCCGGGTGAAATAAACATTTGAAATTAAATACATATTATGAAAAATGTTAAATATTTCAAAAAAAGAGAAGCTGAGATAACTAAAGTGAAGTGCATGCTTAAAAGTTAAAAAGCATTATTAAAAATAAAAACTGTGATTTCGCAGAGTTACCACTGAAGCAGAACTTGTCTATTCTTGAAAACATCATCTCTTGAAGCCAAAAAACAGAGTGTGCTTATGACATTTCTAAATGGGGTAGGAGGTAGGGAAAGTATAAAACTACCCTCTACCTCTAAATAACTTAGAAAAAATGAAAATTGTTTCTCTATGAAGTTTAGAAATCCTAAAAGAAGGCATCTCATGAAAGAATGTCAGCAATCATTGTCTTCAATAGCATAAGAATTAGTGCTAACTATAGGAAAACTCTCACGCAATGTGGTAAAGATTCAGTTTGATTATTTCAAGTTCCCTTTCATTTGTCCCAAACACAAGGACTATTTTTTGTTCACTGAGTCATCTACTATATTGTGTCAAATCTATAAGATCTTACTACCCTTAATTTTTCAACAGTTTTTCCTACGTGCTCCCTAGACATGTAGTTAGATAGAAAAGTATTTACAAGGAAGGGACCCTGAAACTTCAATCTTAGCATTATACTGGCAATTAATGTTATATAACAGTGACAATTTTTTGCCAACATATCAAGGAATAAAAAGTTCACTCCACCTTTCTCCTAAACTCTAAAACTTTAACTTATTTCCCAAGCCCTTTATAACAATAGCCATCATAAATGTTCTCACCGCAAAAAAGAAATGGTAACTGTGACATGATAGAGGTGTTAGCTAATGCTATGGTGATAATCATTTGGTAATATGTAAGTATATCAAATCAACACATAATACGTCTGAAATTTACACAAAGTTATACAACAATTATATCCCAATAAAGCTGGGGAAAAAATTACCAATAGCCAGTTTCTTCTCAAAGTCGACCCATTTTTTTCACAAGCACTTTAAACTATCCTAAAACTGAGGACTTTTGAGTTTTTCCCCAAATGCACTATAGAGTAAGGAGGACTAAGGAGCAAGTCACTGGGGAAGATAATTGTGTGAAGGGGGGAAAAAAGCTAATAGAGGAAAATTCTGAAGTCTAAAGACATCAAGAGGTTGGAACTAGAGGTTAAAAATAAGAAAGAGGTAAATATGATACCAAAAACACAAAAAAAAACCAAAAGAAAAACTAGATAAGCTAAATGTCACAAAAATTAAAAACTTTTGTCCATCAAAGGACACTATAATTCAAGTGAAAAGACAACCCACAGAACGAGAGAAAATATGTGCAAATCACTGGGTCTAGTATCCAGAATATATAAAGAGCTCTCATGATTCAACAACAAAAAGATGACCCAATTAAAAACGGGCAAAGCACTTGAATAGATATTTCTCCAAAGATGATATACAAATGCCCAATGAGCACATGAAAGTTTGGACAACATTAATCATCAAGGAACTGCAAATCAAAACCACAGTGAGATATCACTTCATACTCACTAGAATGGCTAAAATAAAAAATAATAATAAAGTTAAAATAACAAGTACTGGCAAACATGGAGAAAAACTGGAACCCTCATATGCTCCTGGTAGAAATGCAATATGGTGCAACCACTGTGGAAAACAATTTGGCCATTCTTCAAAATGTTAAATAAAGATTTACCACATGACCCAGCAATTTTACCCTTAGGTACCTACCTAAGAAAATTAAAAACTTTTATACAGTCACACAAAAACTTACATATGAATGTTCACAGTAGCATTATTCATAATAGCCAAGAAGTGGAAACAACCCAAATGTCCATCAACTGATAAATGGATAAACAAAACATGGCATTATCCATATGACAAAATATTATTCAGCCATAAAAAATGAATGAAATAACAATATATGCTATAACTCAGAAGAATCAAAAACATTACTCTAAGTGAAAGAAGCCAGACATAAAAGTCCATATATTATAT
>JAQQSY010008148.1:0-10046 GCA_028646535.1 Procyon lotor | reverse complement strand
AATTCCCCTGGGAAGCCGTCTGGCCCTGGGCTTTTGTTTGTTGGGAGATTTTTGATGACTGCTTCAATCTCCTTACGGCTTATGGGTCGGTTCAGGTTTTCTATTTCTTCCTGGTTCAGTTTTGGTAGTTTGTGTGTCTCTAGGAATGCATCCATTTCTTCCAGATTGTCTAATTTGCTGGCATATAGTTGCTCATAATATGTTCTTATAATTGTTTGTATTTCTTTGGTGTTAGTTGTGATTTCTTCTTTTTCATTCCTGATTTTATTAATTTGGGTCCTTTCTCTCTTCTTTTTGATAAGTTTGGCCAAGGGTTTATCAATTTTATTACTTCTTTCAAAGAACCAGCTCCTAGTTTCATTCATTTGTTCTACTGTTCTTTTGCTTTCTGTTTCATTGATTTCTGCTCTGATCTTTATTATTTCTCTTCTTCTGCTGGGTTTGGGCTTTCTTACCAAGCCAAAACTCTACTGTGGTTTTCCAATGTAGTATTTATACAATTTGATAAACTAAATCATATTAATATGTAAATGGAGTATTATTCACCTAAGGATTTTTTTTCCCCAAATAGCTTCAGTGAGATGTAGATGTAGCCTTTGCCCACTTTTCATTGTCTAATTGACCTTATCATGTTAGGTTGGCCCCTTTAACAGGTCTAAACCTTACTACATAAGTTCTGACCTACTTTTTGCTTAACACAGGGCAGATCATGTCTCTGATTTTATCACCTCGATACATATTCATATTCTGAACTTTATTATTTTTTACCTGTCCTGGCTTAGAGCATCATTAATTTAAATCTTTACTGCTGTGTTTTACATTCAAATTTTCATAGCGAACAGTAATTAAAATAAAGGAAGATTGTACTTCTTTCAAAATATTTTATAGATTAACATATCACATCTTCAAGTAAGAGTTGAAATTATCTTGGGCCTGAGGTCTGCACAAATTAGAACATTATTAGTAATTGGGGATAATTATATATTGCTTTGACATAAGTATAAGAAATCGATAGTTGCCCATATTCTGTAAATGATAAATCTGTAACAATAAAAAAAACAAAAATTGGCTTTATTGGACACCAGCAAAAGTTCTGATCACATTAGGTGCTTTTACAAATACTTCTGCTACCAAACATATTTGGGATTACTTCAGAGATCTTGCAAAATTGACTGCATATTTAGGAGTCAGGATAAAAATGAATGATGATCTATTTGTGTCAATTGTCTTAACATTGGTCTAGAATATTAGCTAGCCTCCACTAGGAGCTTACACAAGCATCTTTGTGTATAAGTTTAATCTTTCGTTATACTACTATAGTACTATACTACTGCACTATACTAAGCATAATCTTTTGCTATACTACTTTTAAAAATAAATATTTTCTAGGGACTTCAGGTTTTTTTTTTTAATTTTCAGTCACGTAGTCACCAAAAGTTCAAATTATACTTATTTTTTTAGCTCTTTATACCAATGATTATACCATATCTTCCTTTCAGTTTTATCTGATAGAAGCTTTCTTCATTGGTATGGGTAGGTTTTGAGATGGAGGTGGGGGTAACATGAGCTAATTTGTTTATTAGAAGAATAACCTCTAAACTTTCATTAGATTTTAAGGTCATAAAATAAATTATCATCTAAAATAGAGCAAATATGATTTATAATGAGCAATTACTAAAGTCAAAATTTTGTTTATTCCTTTCATTTACTTTACCTCAACCTTGTAATAACTTTGGAACTATGCATCAGGAGTACAGAAATGAATGTTTAGTTATCCTTGAAGAATTTAAATGTTAATAAGAGAGGAGGCAGATAATTTAAACAGATAAGTGCAATATAATGTAGTTTGAAGGAGATTTTAAAATGTTTCTTAGCAACTTAAAAGAGTGATTAACTCTTTCTGAGACATACACATATGTTCATGTGAAGTAAAAATAATACTGATAGTGATAATCAAATAACAATAGCTACCATTAATTGAGCATTTACTATGTACTAGGGAATGTGTTATATAAGACTGTAAGTCAGAGGTATGCTCTTCATTGGATGGAATTAGAAACAGTTTTCAAGATATTCAGGATCTCTCAATGAGGGCAAATCTGCGATTTAAATCCTGGTGTACCTGACTTCAGAATTTCCATGCCTTTCATTAAACGGCATTGTTGTGTCTAAATTTTAAACATACAGTGAGGACTCTGGGAGTACTGTGTTGCACAAGAGAGTCAAGACATCTGAGGTTTTAGCCCTGATTATGCTATTTGCTTGTTGTATATTTTCATGATTTTTCCTGAGCTTGATAAATTAGAGATAACCATACCCATACCACTTTCTCATGGTGTTTTGTGAGGACCAAATGAAACCATTGTGTAAGTAATAAAATTTCATAGAAACTAAGGTCTTCCTTGACCTCAGGTATTATCACTGTCTTACAGACATCTTTTGCTTGTAATTTTGTTGGACATTACAAGCTTCATTATATGCTATTGGGTATGTCTTTTTCCCTAACCTGCCACCTGGAACACTTCTATTTATACTTCAAAATCTCCTAAAGATGTCAGTTCTTCTGATATAACTCTTCCATTCTCATCTTGTATGTTTTCATACAACTTGTTACCAGAGAGGATTTACATTTAGCCACAGTGTTGTGATTATTCTTGGTTTGCCAGATTCTACAGCTAGACTATGAGCTACTTAATGTATTCTTAGTGGCTAGAAAGCAGTAGATGCTGCCAAAATTTAGTTTGATATGAAATCAAAATATTACAGTTATAAACCTTAGTTCAAATATTTGTATTCTTATGGTTCACTTGGTTTAGCAAGGACCTTGTAGTAGAGTTTGTAAACAATGAGAATGTCTTGCAAGAGGAGAAAATGGCCTCTAATAGATTCTTCTCAACAAGCTATTGGATATATAGTACTCAAAAAAAAAAAAAAATAAATCAAGAGAAATAATAGAATTCTGACTCTGCTCTGAAAAAAAAAAGGTTGAATTAATATTAATTCTAGGAAAAGAATAGGTCATAAATCACCTTTAAATATATTTAGAGATTTTTCAATTTAATTTCTCAATGTAGTTCCCTCACTTACTGAACATTTCACTCCCCTTTCCAAAGCATTAGTTTGCCCTCAGGACTTCTTGGATAACCCAGAAATATTTAAATGCAATATAATTCTTTCTTCTGAATTTAAAGCATCTTCCCAGCAATATATGCCATGTAACAGAATGAAAGAATATTTCCCATGATGTAATGTTATTTAAAATGTGTAAAGTGTGTGTGTGTGTGTGTGTGTGTGTATGTGTGTGTGTGTGTGTATTTCAGTGGGAAGTAGAAAGAACTCACAGCTATAGAAGAGGGATGACAGTTTTTCCTTCATTTTCTCTATATGTTTTATCATAAATCATTTTAGGACACACCTTTCCAATGCATAGCTGCTCTTAATTAGATCAGTATTGTCGTAGGAAGTAGGAGGGTTGTTTTGTTTTGTTTTGTTTTGGTGTTACCACCAGCAGCAAAACATCCATTTCCTTATAATTGATTTTCAAGTTTATTTAAAATGCTCCATGAGCCATAGCCTTCTGCAATGACACATCATGTTTACAGGAATATCTTGAGGATAAAAGTTATCTTTGAATGATTGTAGCATATTAAATATAGAATTGAAACATGGCTCTTTGAAAATTATTTTAAAATGTTTTTTTTTCCTATACAGTTTTTAAATTCGGGCTTTTTTTTCTCCCAGATTTAAAATTACTACTTTTTATAAGATGATGAAGATAATTAATTCCAAAAACATCAATGAAAGGATCTACAGGAACTGAATACTAGGCCAGGCTTCAAAGAAAGTGAACACTTGTTCTCTCAGGAGCAAACTCAAAGCAGTTCAGTAAATATCCATGTTGTCATATACAGAGGTCTCAATGACCCAGGATATAGATCATCCCCCTAACTGATACTAGGAAATTCTGACTCCACTTTGAGCAAAGACCTCACAGTCCATTTTGAGAAGTTAATATCTAGCTACCATGTTATAATCCAGTGAATTTCTTTTCTACAAATACTGTGTGACTCTCAGAGTTAAATTTCATTTAATTAACTTGATATAAAGTGTGAATTTTGTACTCTATTTTCAGCAGCAAAATAACATTTATAATTGACTTATGTAAATGAATGTGAAGAAGCAACATACAGAACTGCATGAAAAATGAAGGATGCTATTATTTGAGTTTGCATAATCCCTTTGTTTAATATTATATAGTGACATATAAAGGTAGACTCATTTATTGATTGAATAAATATTTGAGTTAACAGTATTATGAACAACTCAAAAATTAGTAAGATGGCATTGATTACTTTCAATTAGTTTCTAATCTAATAAAGAGAGGAATGGTTAGCAATTTCTATAAAAGAGAATTTTAAAATATTAAGTCATAAGATAAATATTTATAAAATGCATAGTAGATCATATAAAAGAGGTTGAAATGTTTCTCTAAAATATTTTCCAGAATATATTTTCTTCTTTTATCCTCCTTCTCCCCCTTATGAGAATAGCTTTTCTTTGAAGCCATGGTAGTGAGGCATACAACTGACATATTTCACTTCTTCTTATTCCTTCTGTGTATCCTAAACTTCCTCCTGGTATTTCCAAATCTATTAAACAGTTTGAAAACAACTGCCAGAAAAGAAACAGAATATCAGATTTGAAGACTGACACAACTGGATAAAATCTTGACTTTTATGTTCTATTTGAATGAGCAAGTTATAAAAATTTTTAATACTATTTTCTTCTGTAAAATGGGATGATAATACCTTACTTATCCCAGATTACATTTTAGAGTATACCTATAGTACCTAGTAAAATGCTCCAGTGAATTAATGCCTTCTCTTATATAGCATGATTTCCACCTGGAGACATAAAGGAAAGATTAATGGAGTACGTACAACTACAATTGGTTAGGTACAGACAGATAGGAATACATGATTTGTGGAAGCCAAGATGAAAAGCATGAAAACAGAGCCAGAAGGTAAGATCCCCCAGCTAGACTGGAAGAGAAAAGCTTTGACATCAAGTAGAGGGAAATAAGCCCAGAGAGTATGGAATAGGAACATTCTTGTGGTTGAGTCTCATATGTCATGCCAAAAAGAGATAGTTAATTTACTGGATGATGGAGAGTTATTGAACATTTTTGGATGGAAGAGCATCATGATCATAAATGTTCTTTGAGCACAATAACATTGTAATTGGCCTTTGAACAAAAGAGAATGGAGAGAGTCTAGAGGCTGAGAGATGTTTTAAGAGATGATTCTTCAAGTCAAAGAATATAAGGGTCTAGTATAGATAAGAAAAAGAAGGTGGTGATAATATGGAAATAAATTGAAAGGATTTAATAGGTTATTATTTGTGGGAAGCAAAGAAAAAGAATGTTTAAGAAAATAGGTGAGAAGAAGTAGGGGAGAGTATTATAAAAGGAGTTATTTTGGAAAACTATTTAAATAGTGCTTTGCATTTTATTCTGAGCAATTTCATCTCTTTTCCTAGGCCTGGAGTAATGGGAGTAGGGAAAGGTTTTTTGTTGTTTTGTTTTGTTTTTGTTTTTTTGTCTCAACTTATCAGCTTATTAACAAGTAAATAAAGATAAAGAGGATATATGACTTGTACATTTTCCCTCAGTTAAAGGAGTTTAAACTTCTAGCGCCTAGATCACAGCTATATTCATTACTCTTTGTTGGATATTAACATTCCACGGAACATTTCACAGAAAATGCCCAGCATTATACTAATAGTTGAGACTGGTTTTGGACTTTGGAGATGTAAATTATTATGTGAATCAACGACATCATAGCTACAGTCTTAAAGATAAAATTGCCTTGAGAATGAATACTAAGACAAGAAATTTGAAGTTAAATTCTTGAGGAATATGTACTTTGAAGAGAAAAACAAAAGAACATAATCTGATTGATAAAATGTAATTTAAAATAATGCAGAAATCTGTAAGTTAAAGGAATGAGAAAACTTAAAATTAAAGTAATATAGAGAGGTTTCATGGATAAGGGTTAGGAAATACCACTTGCTTTGGACTAGCTAATCCACGAAGACCTTTGAGAGGGTGTTATTTTACTAGTCGGAGATAAAAGCCAGATTAAAATTCTATTGTAATGGTTTGAAACCTGGATACGGAGAATACCTGCGCTGAGTCATAATGATACTTATTTGAATTTAGAGTTGCTTTTGTAGGCATGGTGAGAGAGAGGATTTGAATGGTCTTAAAAGGGAGAAAAAAATGTTGCTATTGAGATCTTGGAAACTCGGCCAAAAATAACCAATTTTGTTTTTTTCTTTTTTCTGGATAAACACCTGGGGCCCTTAAGGACACTTCAGGCCCTAAAATTCAACGGGAACTCTCTTTCATATTGTAACATTTATGATTTACTATGCTTTACTGCCAAAGAATTTCCTATTTACTGTTCCTTGGGACATTCATCCATATCACATGAAGCAGTAATTAAATACCAATGTCAAAGAGATTGGTTGACTGACTTTCAGATTTGGTCACACAAATGAGCAAGAGTTTAGTCACTGAGCTCCTGCTCTGGAAGCCTAGAAATGCAATTTTATCATATTGTCCACAGTTGGTAAAACTGAATATATGAAGTAAATACTATAAGGGTTGAGACTATGTTTTCTTTGACCTTAAACCTAGCACAAGGTCTTGCACATAACAGATATTTATGAATGAATGAGTGAATACATGAATGAATAAATGCTAATTTATGATCTAATATACAAGATAATAATTTATTTTAAAAATTATGTGAAGAAACTAGTATTTTGGTTTTCAAATCCTAAAAAATGCATTCAACTAACGAAGTGGTCAATAAAACAAAAGTTATGGTATTGGTGTAAATATCCTTCTAGACTTATTGAATGAACATTTTAATTAAAATAATAAAGCAAAGATATACTTAATTGAACTAGAAAAGTCATAAATTACCATAAATCACAGCAGAGAACTTATTGTGGACAATTTCTTAAGTAATAAGGGAGAATATTATAATGATAAATGACACCTATGAAGGGGGAAGTTGTTAGCCAATAACAGAAATAATTCAACTTATTTTTTCCTCTCTATATATGAATGGATAATCATTCCTTCATGGATTTTTTTTTTTTTTTAAGATTTTATTTATTTATTTGACAGAGAGAGAGATCACAAGTAGGCAGAGAAGCAGGCAGAGAGAGAGGAGGAAGCAGGCTCCCCACCGAGCAGAGAGCCCTATGTGGGGCTCGATCCCAGGACCCTGAGATCATGACCCGAGCTGAAGGCAGAGGTTTCAACCCACTGAGCTACCCAGGTGCCCAATGGATATTTGTTTTGACTGAATTTATAATTTGTAGGTGGACATTGATAAAAATTCACCAGCCAAAGGAGCAACATGCAAGTGCCATGTCATTATGGTTTTCATATATTTCACAAACAAAGCTCAAATATCCCTGTCATCCAATTTGAGATATAGCAGGCTATTATTTTTTCCTGAACAAAAATGTTGGTAATTTGTCTGCCAGTTATCAAACAGGTACATAAAGTTTTAAAACAGCTGGTGTTTCAAAGGACATCTGTGTTATGGTTAGAATAGACATTAAGCATTTAGTAAACAATGCTGTAAAATATAAACTAGGCTTTTAAAGGATAAAAGGTTCTTCCTTGTCTTACCAATTGCTATAATAAAATGTGGCTGACAGCAATAACTAAAAGGAAACTTTTTAATGCATTTCAGATGTGCCTTTTCTTTGTAGCTATAAAGTATATTAATAGCTTTGAAGAAATTAAAGTCAACGAACTATATATATATCTTTGTAGCAAAAGCACAAGATAGAATTGCTTGAACTCTATACTTGTAATTATAAATGATAAGAATGTTTATCAAATAATTAAGATGATAATTCAGATGCGACCGAAAGATGATATTCCAGTCAATTACTGTTTTGGAGGTAAGCTTTGAAGTGAAGCCCCTATGCAGTCAATTTTACATGCAGAACTTAGAATTTGACAAAATTCTAACTGAGCAACTAAACCTATTGAATATTTTGTGAACTCTTTGTGCAGAGCTAACTAATTTGTATGAACTAGAGGGTTCTTCCCCCCAAATCCCTTAAAACTAACTTGTCTTTCTCATTCTCTACAGATTACCTTTTTCCTATTTTCCTAAAAATAGAGATTCTTAGACAAAAGATTTATTTCTTTGTATTTAAGATCATGTTATATCAATCTCTTTTTTCTAATTGGATCTGATCTCTCATTAAAAACAAAAACCTTCTCCCAACAAAATCCCTCTTTTGAATCTTTCATTCCTTACTTCCTGCTGCCATTTTATCTTTTCTTTCTACTCTCACAGTGCAAACCTCCTCACCTTACACTCACCCCTGAACTCAGTGATTCATGCCAGATTTGGATGGAAGAGTTTGACAAGTATTATAAGATAAGGACCATAACTTTTAGGACCATGGGAGTCCTTGTTGATTTTGATACATGAATTGGTTCTGTGGCATGATGCCCAAGTATCTAAGTATGTACAAACTTTTCTAAGTGTGTACACATATATTAGGTTGTTTTGGATATAGGCTAAAAAATCTTGTTGTAATAATGAAACATTCTTTTGAACACTTGGTTTTGATTGCATTTTTATAAGTAACACAATATTCTTTCTTCTGAATTGTTGGTTAGTTGATGATCCAGGAAGATCTATTTTTTTCCTGATATTCTCTTCACCAACAATTGATGAGTATGGGTTCCCATGAGTTTGGGAAGTTTTGTTTTGACTGTTCTCTTGGTGACATTCTCTCATTCTCTCTCTCTCTCTCTCTCTCTCTCTCCTTAAAGATTTTATTTATCTATTTGAGAGAAAGAATGAGTGTGCACAAGAGAGAGCATGCAAAAGAGAGAGCACAAGCGGGGGTAAGGGGGGTTTAAGAGGAAGTGAGAGAAGCAGACTCCCCACTGAGGAGGAAGCCCAATGCCACCAAGCTCCATCCAAAGACCTTGAGATCATGACATGAGCTGAAGGCAGACATATAATGGTCAGTGACATTGTTAAATATACTAATCTCCCTTGTGGGCTTCTGATACAGTTTGTTTCATAAAATTTGTATTCTTGTCCTCTTTTCACCTCTTGGAGGATCTCATCTAGTTTAGTAGCTCCTATGAGAATCCCTATACTGATTACTCTTAAGTATACCTCCAGTATAGAATTTTCAGTTGTGTTCCAGTTTTGTATATTCAATTGTCAAATGGAGTCTACGCTATTCTACAGAGAGATATGTCACATTGAAACAAACTCATTTATCCTGCCACAAACTTGCTCTACCCTTTCTTAATCCTTGTTCTTTAATATCTAGCCAATATTTTAACTTCCCTCTACTTCTAGCACAACTATTTAATTTCAGGTCTCCTTTATTTCTAAGTGACTGCAAAAATTCCCTACATGACCTCTTTGCCTCCAGTTTTTTCCCTTCTAAGCTATTCTCCACATTATAGACAGAATAGTGTTTAGATTGCAATTATGAACATTTTCTAATGTCATGGAATAAAATCCAAATTCTTTAATGTGGCATACAAAGTCACAACACAGCTTCTATTCATTTCTTGTTAAAACAAATTCATGTTTTGTATTCTAGATATTCTAAGCTACTTGGATCCTTCCAAATAGGCCATGATATCTCTTAAAATCTGTACTTTCCATTTGTAGCTCTCCTTGATGCTAATATTCCAGTTTCTTCATATCTCCTGCATTCTATTTCTCCTTTTTCTTAAAAATTTACCTTAAAAAATCCAAACAGCATTTCTCAATCTCTCCAGGATGACTTAGATATTTGTTCTGTTGCTTCTTTTTGCCTTCTCATTGTAATCCTTTGCATATTTGTCTATGTTCCCCTCTCAATTATCCGCTTTTTCAGGCTTTTCATCTGTAAAATAAAAATAATAAAACTTCACACAAATGTTCTAAAAGAGAAAATATGCATAGCTTATTTTGCATAGTGTTTGGCAGATA
>JAQQSY010008147.1:0-10046 GCA_028646535.1 Procyon lotor | reverse complement strand
GATTCTTTCCACAGTTTGGCGATTGTGGCCATTGCTGCTATGAACATTGGGGTACATGTGGCCCTTCTTTATACTGCATCTGCTTCTTTGGGGTAAATACCCAGTAGTGCAATTGCAGGGTCACAGGGTAGCTCTATTTTTAATTTCTTGAGGAATCTCCACACTGTTTTCCAAAGTGGTGGCACCAACTTGCAATCCCACCAACAGTGTAAGAGGGTTCCCCTTTCTCCACACCCTCTCCAGCATTTGTTGTTTACTGTCCTGTTGATTTTGGCCATTCTAACTGGTGTAAGGTGGTATCTCAGTGTGGTTTTGATTAGAATCTCCCTGATGGCTAAAGATGATGAACATTTTTTCATGTGTCTGTTAGCCATTTGTATGACTTCTTTGGAGAAGTGTCTGTTTATGTCTTCTGCCCATATTTTGATGTGATTATTGGTTTTGTGAGTCTGAGAAACTAGATTTTAAACCAAAGACTGTAACAAGAGATGAAGAAGGACACTATATCATAATAATAGGGTCTATCCAACAAGAAGATCTAACAGTTGTAAATATTTATTCCCCCAACTTGGGAGTACCCACACATCTAAAACAACTAACAGGGGCTCCTGGGTGGCTCAGTTTATTAAGCATCCGACTCTTGGTTTTTGATCAGGTCATGAGATCAAGCCTTGAGTTGGGCTCCATGCTCACTGGGGAGTTGGCTTAAAGATTCTCTCCCTCTGCACCTCCCCAAACTTGCTCAAGGCCTCTCTCACACAAATAAATAAATCTTTTTTTTAAAGATTTTTAAAATTTTATTTTATTTATTTGACAGACAGCAAGAGAGGGAACACAAGCAGAGGGAGTCGGAGAGGGACAAGTAGCAGGCTTTCCTCTGAGCAGGAAGCCTGATGTGGGGCTTGATCCCAGGACCCTGGGATCATGACCTGAGCCAAAGGTAGAGGCTTACTGACAGAGCCACTCAGGTGCCCCCAAATAAATAAATCTTAAAGAAAAAACAACTAATAACAAACATAAAGGAACTCATTGGTAATAATAGGGGACTTTAACACCCCACTTAAAACAATAGACAGATCATTTAAGTAGAAAATCAACAAGGAAATAATGGCTTTGAATGACGCACTGGACCAGATGGACGTAACAGATATATTCAGAGAATTTCATCCTAAAGCAGTGGAAGACACATATATTTCAAGTAAATATGGAACATTTTCAAGAATAGATCACATACTATGTCACAAATCAGGCTTCAACATATACAAGAAGATTGAGATCACTCCATGCCTCATTTGTAACCAAAACACTATGAAACTTGAAGTCAACCACAAGAAAAAAATTGGAAAGACCACAAATACAAGAGGGTTAAAGAACATCCTACTAAAGACTGAATGGGTCAATCAGTAAATTAAAGAAGAAATTAAAAAATACATGGGAAGAAATGAAAATGAAAACACCATGGTCCAAAACCTTTGGATGCAGCAAAAGTGGTCATAAGAGGGAAGTGTATGGCAAGGCAGGCCTATCTCAAGAAACAAAAAAAGTCTTGAACTTGTAACCTAGACTTACACCTAAAAGACCTAGAAAAAGAAGAACAAATGAAGCTTAAAGGCAGAAGAAGGGAAATAATAAATTCTAGAGCAGAAATAAATGATATAGAAAAAAAAAACAGCCCAACAGAACAGACCAACAAGTTGGTTCTTTGAAAGAATTAACAAAATTGATAAACCCTTAGCCAGACTTACCAAAAAGAAAAGAGAAAGGACCCAAGTAAATAAGATCAGAAATGAGACAGGAGAGATCACAACCAACACCACAGAAATACAAACTATAAGAGACTATGATGAAAAATTGTCTGCTAACAAATTGGGCAATCTGGAAGAAAAGGAAAAATTCCTGGAAACATATATACTACTAAACTACTGAAACAGGAAGAAATAGGAAATTTTAACAGACTGATAAAAACAATGAAATCAAATCAGTCATCTAAAATCTCCAAGCATACAAAAGCCCAGGGCCAGATGGCTTCCCAGGGAAATTCTACCAGACATTTAAAGAAGAGTTAATACTTGTTCTTCTCAAACTGTTCCAAAAAATAGAAATGGAAGCAAAAGTTCCAAACTCATTCTACCAGGCCAGCATTACCTTGATTCCAAAACCAGACAAAGACCCCATTAAAAAAGAGAATTACAGATCAATATCTCTGACGAATATGGATACAAAAATTCTCAACAATATAGTAGCAAATGGAATCAAATAGTACATTAAAAGAATCATTCACCACGCTCAAGTGGGATTTATTCCTAGACTGCAAGCATGGTTAAATAATTGCACTCAATCAACATGATACACCACATTAATAAAAGGATATGAACCATATAATCCTTTCACTAGATGCAGAAAAAGCAGTGGACAAGGTACATCATTCATTCTTGATAAAAATACCTTGAACAAAGTAGAGATAGAGGGAACAAACCTCAACATCATAAAAGACACAGATATGTAAAGGATACAGAGCTAATATAATCCTCAATGGGGAAAATAAAAGTTTTTCCCTCTATAAGACAGGGATGTCCATTCTCAACATTGTCATATAACATGGTACTAGAAGTCCTAGCCTTTGCAATAACACAACAAGTAGAAATAAAAGGCATCCACATTGGCAAGGAATGAGTCAAAATTTCTCTAGTCACAGAGAGCATGATATTCTGTGTAAAAAACCTGAAAGACTCCACCAAAAAAATTTCTAGAACTGATACATAATTTCAGTAAAATCACCAGATACAAAATCAATGTGCTAAAATATTTTGCATTTCTATACACCAATAACGAAGTAGCAGAAAGGGAAATTAAGGAATCTATCCCATTTACAATTGCACCCAAAACCATAAGATATCTAGGAATAAACCTAACCAAAGAGGTAAACAATCTGTGTTCTGAAACACTATAGAACACTCATGAATATTTTTGATGAAATAGTTTTAAAAAATGAAGATATTATAAATTATTACATCAGATTAATATATCAGATATCAGCATTCCTTATGCTGGTGTCATATAATCTTGACTATTTAAAATTGTTTTAATCTCCAAAAACAATTAATTTTCTGTGTTGAATGGAATACAATTTCTGTAATAGAGAAATAAGATATTATTAAAAAGATTTATTTTAAATATCACTTATTCTTTAATTTTAGAAAGGCTATATTAACTCTGTGTTCTCAGATTATCATTATAAATCAAATTATACTGAACATTAAAGAGTGTGACAGAAATAGATTATCTAAAGCAAAGAAATTGTATGTTTCAGATATTTCAAAAATTTAAATTTTAGCCTGGGATAATTATTTTTAATTGTTGAAAGATGTAAGCAAAAAGAACTTGCCCACTTTAAAAAAAAAGTCAACAAATAGACCAAGTAAGTATATTTGATAAGTTTAAAACTGCCATTTTTTTCTTTTTAGGGTATTTAATTCACTAAGTAGTGTAAGACAGTGAAAGTTTGTGAAAATTTTTATTTTCACTTAGAGATGAAAATATTGGTGATAGTGCCAAATTAATCTAAGTCATGGCAAAACAAAAAGAAACAAAACCCAACACACAGAGTGTGTTAAGATTTTAGAGACTACTCTTAATCTTAGGAAACAAACTGAGGGTTGCTGGAGGAGAGGAGGGTTGGATGGATGGGGTAACTGGGTGATGGACATTGGGGAGGGTATGTGTTATAATGAGCAGTGGATATTACATAAGACTGATGAATCACAGACCTGTACCCCTGAAACAAATAATACATTATATGTTAATTTAAAAAATAAACTATACTGGAAAGAAAAGAACAGAACTGGTTTATAGTGAAGATGTGTTATAATTTAAATCAGTAGAGCCTTCTAAATTTTATTCTTATGAAGATTCAGAAAAAAATTATGTATGCCTACAAAAATTGATATGCTGCAAATCCCGGAATAAAGTTTAATGTTCTAATGAATATTTAGTATCTATTAATAGTAAAAAAAAGATTTTAGAGACTTTGAAAACTGGCAAGTTTAAGTGGCTAATTATAAACTTACTTTTCCTCAAGTGTTCCATATTGCATTATCAACTGCTACTTCAATTTATAGGAAAGTTGAAATATAGTAGAAAGGAGGTTGAGATTCAAATTTCATTGTTAATTTCATTGGAAGAAAGTACAAGAAATTTTGCCTAGAGTTTCAAATAGTATTTGGAGACTAGAATGTCAGGTTTGCACTGATGAGCAAAGCAATTTAACTTTGGAGCTGGAAGTGATTTTTCAACAAGCCACTGTAAGGGTTTAATGAAAATAGCTGCAAAAAGGTACTTACTCTTCTAAAATCTGGCACTCATCAGTGATGAGGTGCATGCAGCCACCTCGATCTGGCAAGATTTCACCACGGACACAAAAACAGGTGGAAAATTTTACCAAAAAAAAAAAAAAAATCCATGCTTTGCTACTTCTGCCATTCAAGTTTCTATTTAGTATTAAGTGAAAAATTATTTTTTTAAAGATTTTATTTATTTACTTGACAGAGAGAGACATCACAAGTAAGCAGAAAGGCAGGCAGAGAGAAAGGGGGAAGCAGGTTCCCTGATGAGCAGAGAACCTGATGCAGGGTTTTGATCCCAGGACCCTGAGGTCATGACCTGAGCCGAAGGCAGAGGCTTTAACCCACTGAGCCACCCAGGCGCCCCTAAGTGAAAAATTATTAAGAACTTTTCAAATATGTCATTTATTTTTAAACTTGGAAAGCAGTATAAAATAAAACAAATTTTGTTAATGATAATTATTTATAAGTATTCTTTGGAAACAAATTAGCTGTATCTTTCTTTAATCTGCCTTCCTCCCTGAATATTTTATTTATTTATCTTTGATTAAAACAATTTATATTATCACTTGTGGAAAAATATATTTTATAAAAAAGTTTCCAAGAATTCGAGTCCAATTTTCTGTTCTTTGTAAAACAATTTTTTTTTTTTTAAGTAATAAGTTACCTTAAAAAATTGCGATGGTCAATTACAAAAGCAAACCGTGAAAGCTTTTGGTATTTTTGTTACTCACCCCTTAGGACACAGATACTACCTTAAAAATGGTATTTCACTTATATTAATTATGCTTTCAACCTTCTATGAGAGAATGTCAAGTCAAAGGAGGAATAGCGTGCTCAAGAGTCGGGGGCGGGGCCTGGTGGGGGCCAGACAGCGTGGGGTGGGTAGTGGTTTAGGGCTACTGACGGGAGAAAAGGGCTGATTCCTCCATGAAAGGTGATGTAAATTATGAATGAATGCTGCTTGTGGTCCTTGATGCCTTTGAATATTTGTGAAGATACTAATAAAAGAATTGCTTTCCCAAATGAATTTGGCATCAGCCAAACTCCCGGAAAACAATTTTTCCTGTGGTCAGGGATTGCTTACCTAAGGACAGATTTGGGAAAGAAAAACTTGCAAGTACACTACTGAGAGAAACCCAGACGGTTTGATTCACAAGATTTCATAAGGCACTCCTTCAAGTAAGTCTTTAATAATAGCAATAATGATAGAAAAGCAAGGGCATTATTACCCAGTTTTCTTTTTAGCTTTAGAAGTCAACAATTCACAGAAATAATAAGGAGTATACTCAACGTGTGAAGCAAATACTAAAAAAAAACCAAACCCAGTGATTTCCAAACAAATTAACCTATCAACCCTAAGCCACAAATATTGATCCCTTAGGTAGTTAAATTAAAAAATTTCCAGCTTTGTGCAATGCTCCAGTGTACATTCCTGAAGGCATCTACATATCTCCCTTCAATAGAATAAGCACCTGGTTCACTTACCAGTCGATGTCTATGGAAAACGGAAAAAAAAAAAAAAAGGACAAGATTGAAATCAACACTGGGCAGATATAGATAAAACTTTCCTGAAAACCATCTTCCCTCCTGAGGAGCTCTGTAACTAACTGCACAAAAAACTATAATTGCTGCAAAGTCCAGGAACACAGAAAGTAGAAAAAAAGATAACTCTCCAAAAGCAGGTCACTCCAGGTATTTCCCAGCCGGAATAGTGCGTTCCAAATAGGAAAAGAGACCAAACTACGCTGACCCATTTGAGATCAGGAAAGATAAAAGACTGCCTGGAAAAAGTGGCCACCAAATACAAAGACAGGCGGTGAAGTGAAGCTAAATGAAAAAAGAGAGGAGTGGGCAAGACCTACTTAACCCCAGGGCTAGATGCGTGGCTTTGACTTGGGGCGGGGTGCGGGGGTGAGGGGGCAGGGTAAGGGTGAAGGGGCAGATAAAATGACCTTCCAGGAGTCACCCCAATGGCTGGCCAAGAAATGAAGCGTTTATACCCTCCCAGTCTAAATGAGGCACCAGATGTAAAAGAAGCCCTAGATGTCTCCTTGCCTTTCCCCCACTTCGGATTCTTCTACCCCAAAATATCTCTCACCTTCTCCAGATAACCTCAGCAGCCTTGTAATTCTATGGATCAGCATCCCAGCAACAAGTGAACTCAGCCTCAGGCCTGGCAGCCCCGTCCTCATCATGCTACTTGCCGTGTTCCATCCAGTCACTATGACTTCGGTGCCCTTCCCCAGCGCCTAAGTTCCCACGCAGAAGTCCTCACGGAGGCTGTTCATGCCCCCTTGCCATCTCCAAGCACGCCAAGCCATTGGGGGCAGAAGAAAGGCAGCAAGTTATGAGCTATAGCAGCAGCTGTTAACCCAAAGACTGGAGGGGGAGGGGCAGGAAAGAAAAAGCTAGAGGAAGAGAAAAAGAAGAGTGGCTACCATAGCCTCAGGCCTGGGCCAGAGTGAACACTGACTGTTCATCAGGTGGGAAGGGGGTTGGGTGGGTGTGGCGGTGGCTCCTCTTTGGCCTCTCCTCCCTGGGTGCTGAAACAGACCCCATTCTTTCCCATCTTTCCAGTCTCTTTGCTTTAAACATTTAAGGGTCCCCCTAACCCCTGGACGTCAGCTTTGTGATGTGCACACAAGTTACCTCGGGAAGAACTGGTAGATGGATCCACTCCAAGACCTCAACGTCTGGGGTCATCAGTGTGCAGGTGGCAACCTCAACATGGCACACCTCTGCTTCTGAGCTCTGCTGAGCAGGGCGAAATAGGCCCCTGAAGGGGCCTGGTTGGACGGCAGGGGCTCCTTGAAAAGCATTGCCCACTGGGGAAGGTTATAGAACTGACGGAGGTTTTTCCGTAGGCCTCTCTTCTCCCTTTCACATTCTTCTCTAGTCCTCTTAGCCAAAGAATTAGGAGTGACTGTAGAGAGGCCCCTTTTCATGTGGCTAAGAGTTGGGAGCCTACTCGGATGTGGCAGGTCCTCCTAGATCCTTTCCAGATATGTCCTGCACAACTGCCAGGCGCTGCAGCCTTGCCCTTTGAAAGAAAGACTTCAAAAGACAGAGTGACTCAGACTGTGCCTTCTCGGGACTGAGCAGGGAGTGCCACTGCTCCAGAGTTCTTTTGCAGGAGTGCCTTAGCTCACTGTATACCATGCTATTCTCTTCACTCATTTGTGCAATCATGGGACCCTCCAGACTTTTCTTCCTATCTCCCCGGCTGATTTATTGTGTGAATTCCGTTTCTTAAGGATCTGCAGCAGCTGCAGGCTTGGCACGAAAGAGGAAACTACTGAATCATAGGATTGGACACAAATGTTTGCTAACAAAAGGATTTGTGAGGGCAAAGGTCAGGGGCACTTAAAAAAAATACTAAAACTCAGGATGAATGGCACGGCCAAGCTCCCTCTTCCCCACCAATCCTCCATCCTCTCCAGTAAATTGATTTGAGAGACTTCCCAGCTTGGCTGAGGCCAGAGTAAACAAACTGTCTTTTTTTTTTTTTTAAAGATTTTATTTATTTATTTGACAGAGAAAGAGAGATCACAAGTAGGCAGAGAGGCAGGCAGAGGGAGAGGGGGAAGCAGGCTCCAGGACCCTGAGATCATGACCTGAGCTGAAGGCAGAGGCTTAACCCACTGAGTCACCCAGGCGCCCCAACAAACTGTCTTTAAGAGTTGTAGAGTTGCCAGTGTTTGACAGGAGACAAATGCCAGTAGCTGAGTTTGGGGAATGGTGATTCTCTGTTGGGGGTGGGGTGGGCGGGGGTCAATCAATTCAATTAAATCCAACTGCCTTTATTGAGAATTTACTGCTGCTGGCAGAAGAGAGAGAGAGAGAGAGACAGACAGACAGACAGACTGACACGCTTCTAGGGGAGGTGAGATGCTTTCCAGCTGCCTAAACTGAGGCAACCTCATAAAAAAGTTTGGGTGTTTGGAGGGTATCTGTGGTGGCAACAAGATCTGAAGACATCAGCCAAGCAGGAATGACTCTGGGGAATGAAGCTGGCTGCTGTCTGTCCCAAACAGGTCAAGGTAAAACTAGTGGGAAGAGAGACTTCAGGCAGAGTGAAGGACAAAGTGAGCTCACAGGTAGAGCACTGGGCTGGAACCGTGGGAATTGGGGAGAGGGAGCTAACAAGCAAATTCAGGAAACTGTAAGACATATGGCTGAAGGAGCCATTCCCTCCGGTCTGGAGGAAAAACAAGTTATGGAAGTCTGGGACAGACTTGAGCATGAGAACAAGCAAGAATAAAATGAAGAATATTGACAGATTTGCTTGTAACTTATGGAATAAAACATGTAAAACTTTGGAACAGGAGCTGTCCAAACATTTTATTTAAAGGGGAGAGTGAAGTTCAGTGAGGGGAAGAAACTTGCTATTTAGTGGCAAGATTGGTCTCCTGACTCTCAAACCTGTGTGCTCATCACCAGCCACATCCTCAAAGTATGGATAAAAGAGGTCTGCACTTCACTTTGCAGCACTGCAGTTTGCTTAGTTTAAGAGAGGTTCTAGACTTAAGGAAGGCTGGCACAGCTGAAAGCAGGGAAAAGTTGTTGGTTTTTCAAAGGGCAGGAACCATATCTTACGTTTCTACCCCTTTCTCATGATCTCCTGGGTTGTAGCCTTCAAATGACCCAAGGGATAGGAAGATCAAGCTGGGTAGTATGCTTAGGGGCTACCTGTAAGCTGTTTTTGTTACTGAGGGTATGTTTATATGTGACTTTAGACTATGTTTTTAGGCAGGGACATTTGCAAGTGTGCACACACAGAACTTATTTGCCAGGCAAATGACAAGCAGTTCATTCTTTACCACTAAAAGAATTTAGTCTTGGGGCGCCTGGGTGGCTCAGTGGGTTAAAGCCTCTGCCTTCGGCTCAGGACATGATCTCGGGGGCCTGGGATCGAGTCCCGCATTGGGCTCTCTGCTCATCAGGGAGCCTGCTTCCCCCCACCCCCCGCCTGTCTCTCTGCCCACTTGTAATCTCTCTCTCTGTCAAATAAATAAATAAAATATTAAAAAAAAAAAGAATTTAGTCTAGTTCTTGATAATCATGAAAACAAAGAAGATTTGGGAAAGTGGAATGTGGATATGGTATATGAAATCATCTTCTGTGAGGCTTAGTGGGCAGGTTGGGTATAAATAATTTAATAGCCAAGAAATCTTAGAAGCTAGAAGTGCAGTCCTTGCCAATAGTGATACTATACAAGTAGATAGATGCACCCACCTTCATTTAATAGGACTTGGGTTAGGAACTTGGAAATGTGAGTCTTATTCAAAGCAACTTTATAATATGACATTATCAATAGGGATTGTGTTATAAATAAGGATTAAATTCTAAAGGAGTCCCTCAAATCACCTGTCAAGCACAAAGAGAAGACCAAGTTGAAATAATTCTTGGTACTAAACAAAGTGCATCAAAAAAGCAAATAAACCATTTTTTTTGTGGTAAAATTCACATAATTTAAATTATCAATTTTTATTTATCTTTGAAAATTGTTGGGGCGCCTGGATGGCTCAGTGGGTTAAAGCCTCTGCCTTTGGCACAGGTCATGATCTCAGGATCCTGGGATCAAGCCCCGCATCGGGCTCTCTGCTCAGCAGGGAGCCTGCTTCACCCCCTTCTCTCTGCCTGCCTCTCTGCCTACTTGTGATCTCCCTATCTGTCAAATAAATAAATAAAATCTTAAAAAAA
>JAQQSY010008146.1:0-10046 GCA_028646535.1 Procyon lotor | reverse complement strand
TTTGGGGTGCAATTATAAATGGAATAGACTCTTTAATTTCTCTTTCTTCTTTCTTGCTGTTGGTGTATAGAAATGCAACTGATTTTTGTGCATTGATTTTATATCCTGACACTTGACTGAATTCCTGGATGAGTTCTAGCGGTCTTGGAGTGGAGTTTTTTGGGTTTTCCACATATCTGCAAAGAGTGAGAGTTTGACTTCTCCTTTGCCAATTTGGATGCCTTTTATCTCTTTTTGTTGTCTGATTGCTGAGGCTAGGACTTCTAGTACCATGTTGAATAGCAATGGAGATAGTGGGCATCCCTGCCGTATTCCTGATCTCAGGGGAAATGCTGAGAGCTTTTCCCAATTGAGAATGCTATTTGCTGTGGGTATTTCATAGATGGCTTTGATGATGTTAAGGAATATACCCTCTACGCCTACACTGTGAAGAGTTTTGATTAAGAAAGGATGTTGTACTTTGTCAAATGTCTTTTCAGCATCAATTGAGAGTATTATATGGTTCTTTTCTTTCTTTTATTAATGTGTTGTATCACATTGAATGATTTGTGGATGTTGAACAGACCTTGCATCCCAAGAATAAATCCCACTTGGTCGTGGTGAATAATCCTTTTAATGTACTGTTGGATCCTATTGGTTAGTATTTTGGTGAGAATTTTTACATCTGTGTTCATCAAGGATATTGGTCTGTAATTCGTTTTGATGGGGTCTTTGTCTGGTTTTGGGATCAAGGTGATGCTGGCCTCATAAAATGAGTTTGGAAGTTTCCCTTCCATTTCTAGTTTTTGGAACAATTTCAGGAGGATAGGTATTAATTCTTCTTTAAATGTTTGGTAGAATTCCCCTGGGAAGCCATCTGGCCCTGGGCTCTTGTTTGTTGGGAGATTTTTGATGACTGCTTCAATCTCCTTACTGGTCATGTTTCTGTTCAGGTTTCTTATTTCTTCCTTATTCAGTTTTGGTAGTTTATGTGTCTCTGGGAATGCATCTATTTCTTCCAGATTGTTTAATTTGCTGGTGTATAGTTGCTCATAATTTGTTCTTATAATTGTTTGTATTTCTTTGGTGTTGGTTGTGATTTCTCCTTTTTCATTCATGATTTTATTAATCTGGGCCCTTTCTCTTTTCTTTTTGATAAGTCTGGCCAGGGTATTATCAAGTTTATTAATTCTTTCAAAGAACCAGCTCCTAGTTTCGTTGATTTGTTCTGCTGTTCTTTTGGTTTCTATTTCATTGATTTCTGCTCTGATCTTTATTATTTCTCTTCTTCTGCTGGGTTTAGGTTTTCTTTGCTGTTCTTTCTCCAGCTCCTTTAGGTGTAGGGTTAGGTTGTGTATTTGAAACCTTTCTTATTTCTTGAGAAAGGCTTGTATTGCTATATACTTTCCTCTCAGGATCACGTTTGCTGTGTCTCAAAGATTTTGAACAATTGTGTTTTCATTTTCATTTTTTTCCATGAATTTTTAAAATTCTTCTTTAATTTCCTGGTTAACCCATTCGTTCTTTAGCAGGATGCTCTTTAGTCTCCATGTATTTGAGTTCTTTCCAACTTTCCTCTTGTGATTGAGTTCTCGTTTCATGGCATTGTGTCTGAAAATATGCAAGGAATGATCCCAATCTTTTGGTACCAACTGAGACCTGATTTGTGTCCATGGGTGTGATCTATTCTGGAGAATGTTCCATGTGCACTCAAGAAGAATGTGTTTCTTGTTGCTTTGGGATGGAATGTTCTGAATATATCTGTGATGTCCATCTTGTCATTTAGACTTTTATTTCCTTGTTGATCTTTTGCTTAGATCATCTGTCCATTTCGGTGAGGGGGTATTAAAGTCCCCTATTATTTTTGTATTATTGTTGATGTGTTTCTTTGACTTTGTTATTAATTGGTTTATATAATTGGCTGCTCCCATGTTAGGGGCATAGATATTTACAATTGTTAGATCTTTTTGTTGGACAGTCCCTTTAAGTATGATATACTGTCCTTCCTCATCTTTTATTATAGTCTTTGGCTTACAATCTAATTTATCTGATATAAGGATTGCCTCCTCAGCTTTCTTTTGATGTTCATTAGCATGGTAAATTGTTTTCCACCCCCTCACTTTAAATATGGAGGTGTCTTTGGGGCTAAGATGAGCTTCTTGCAGATAGCATATTGATGGGTCTTTTTTTTTTTATCCATTTTGATACTCTGTGTCTTTTGATTGGAGCATTAAGCCCATTTACATTTAGGGTAACTATTGACAGAAATGAATTTAGTGCCATTGTCTTGCCTATAAGGTGACTGTTAACTGTATATTGTCTCTGTTCCTTTCTGATCTATGTTCCTTTTATGCTCTCTCTTTGCTTAGAGGACCCCTTTCAATATTCCCTGTAGGGCTGGTTTGGTGTTTGCAAATTCTTTTAGTTTTTGTTTGTCCTGGAAGCTTTTTATCTCTCCCTCTATTTTCAATGACATCCTAGCTGGATATAGTATTCTTGGCTGCATATTTTTCTCATTTAGTGCTCTGAATATATCATGTCAGTCCTTTCTGGCCTGCCAGGTCTTTGTGATAGGTTTGCTGCCAATCTAACATTTCTGCCTTGTATGTTACAGACTTCTTGTCCTGAGCCGATTTCAGGATTTTCTCTTTGTCACTAAGGCTTGTAAGTTTTACTATTAGATGATGAGGTGTTGACCTATTTTTATTGATTTTGAGAGGTGTTCTCTGTGCCTCCTGGATTTTGATGCTTGTTCCCTTCGCCAGATTAGGGAAATTCTCTAGGAATTCTCCCTATTCTCTAGGGAAAATTAAAAATAATTTTCTCCAATATACCTTTCACCCCTGTCTCTCTTTCTTCTTCTTCTGGGATCCCAATTATTCTAATATTGTTGGATCTTATGGTATCACTTATCTCTCAAATTTTCGTCTCATGGTCCAGTAGTTGTTTGTCTCTCTTTTTCTCAGCTTCTTTATTCTCCATCATTTGGTCTTCTATATCACTAATTCTTTCTTCTGCCTCACATTTATCCTAGCAGCGAGAGCCTCCTTTTTTGACTATACCTCATTTTTAGATTTTTTTATTTCAACTTGGTTAGATTTTAGTTCTTTTATTTCTCTAGAAATGGATTTTATTTCTCGAGAAAGATTCTCTAATATCTTCCATGGTTTTTTCAAACCCAGCTAGCACCTTGATAATTGTCATTTTGAACTCTATTTCTGATATATTACTATTGTCCATATTGACTAGGTCCCTAGCCATCTGTACTGCCTCTTATTCTTTTTTTTGTGGTGAGTTTTTCTACCTTGTTATTTTATCGAGATAAGAATAAATGAGTGAGAGAGCAAAATACTTCCAGAAAGTGGTTAATTTTCTGCTCCTAGAATTGCTGTTCTTCTTCTCTTCTATCTCCTGTTAAGTTTGTAGGCATTTAGAATGGTTTGATAACTATCCAGCTGAACTTCTGGTATCCGACACCATCTCAGCTTTCTACTCCTCTGCCATTTTGCTCTTATCCCAGGTTGACATTTTAATAACTGCACCATAACAGGTGAATTAATAAGCACTGGTAATTTATAGCAAGAGATTTTCTATTCTTCAAGTTCTAAAAATCCAAAAGCATTCTGCAATTCAATTTCATATTGGACTTTTGGTTGTTCAGTACCAGACACTCCACTCCTCATAACCAAGGGTAGAATTTTTTGTTTTAAAGATTTTATTTATTTGACAGAGAGAAACACAGTGAGATAGGGAACACAAGCAGAGGGAGTGGTAGTGGGAGAAACAGGCTTCCCACCGAGCAGGGAGCCTGATGCAGGGCTTGATCCCAGGACCCTGGGATCTGACCTGAGCTGAAGGCAGATGCTTAACAACTGAGCCACCCAGGCACCCATAGAATTTTTTTAATGGATGAACTTAACACCCATTTCCAGACATTTCTTGAGACAAAAGAAACTTTAGATATTTTCTTATAGTACTATTATTTTTATTGGAGTCAAAACACTTGTTTTTTATTTTATAGTATTTTATTTATTTATTTTTAAGATTTTATTTATTTGTTTGACAGAGCAAGAGATCACAGTAGGCAGAGAGGCAGGCAGAGAGAGAGGGAAGCAGGCTCCCTGCTGAGCAGTGAGCCCAATGCGGGGCTTGATCTCAGGACCCTGGGATCATGACCTGAGCCGAAAACAGAGGCTTTAACCCACTGAGTCACTCAGGCGCTCCTGTTTTTTATTTTTACTTTAAATGTTGTCAACGTGTAATAAGGTACTATAGGAAGAATTACTTTTAAACCTTGGCAATAGTAACAGAACCACTAGGTAATCCAGAGAGTATCTCACTGTGATTTACATAATGGTAGAGCACATTTTTCCAAGAGGGAAATAATCCCTGTAGAAGCTGAAGATAAAACTTATGTGATGGAAGTCCATCAAGACGTCACAAAGGCACTTGAAGAATGGTTGCTTGTTGGCTACAGAAAGGGCATTGACCAAAGCTGATTAGTTTAATATGCCAAACCTATTTCATGTTTTACTTACATTCAGCTTCTCTAAAGGTCTCCTATATGAATTATTTGGTGCACTATAGACATGCTAGCTTGAGACTGAACAAGAGACAACATACCCTGGAGTAGACACTTAAGTTGGACTATCTATCTTTTTAATATGTCTAATAATGGCATAGTCAGACATGATGAATTATACAGTTTTATGTATTTGAGAAACCATGGTTTAACTGTGCACAGCTTTCTCTCCCTTAGATTATTTTTTCAGTTCTTATCCCTGGTGAATTTGAATGTGGGTATGCCTGGAAGATATGTTGTAAAAGCAAGGGACAATTGTTTTTGCATATGCTATTAAAATAGAAATAGCAAGGACTCTTTCCTGTGATGTTTGTAAGCAAAAGCATTGATTGAAAAGTGTTTACCTAAGTATGGAGACTAAAGGAAGCCAGCCAGTACAGTTTAGGTTAATTCTTTGGTCTCTGGAGTTAGGAGACCTGGATTTGCTTTTCAGTTTTAACATTGACTCTTTAGCCAAGCTTTGGTAAGTTACATAATTCCTCAGAACCATTTTTTCAGCTATAAAATCAGTTTAGTAGTCAATATCTACCTCATGAAGTTACAATGGAATAGTGCACTTAAAACATTTAGCATTGTAACTGGCACCGTTTAAGCACTCACTACGTGTAATGGATGTGTTCATCAATCTATTTACTTATGTGTCCATCTATATATAAAGATAACCCTTGAACAACAAGGGCTTGAACTGCATGGTTCCATATATGTGAGTTTTTTCTTTTTGATAGATACAGAATAGAACTGTAAATGTGTTTTCTTTTTCTTATGATTTTCTGAATGAATTTTTTTTCTAGCTTACTTTATTATAAGAATTCACCATATAATGCGTATAATGTAAAAATATGCATTATTTGACTATTTATGTTATTCTGGCTAACAGTAAACTATTAAGTAGATTTTGCGGGAGTTAAAAGTTATACATGGATTTTCAACTACCCAGGGGAGAACTGCCCCTAAACACTGCATTGTTCAAGGGTCAACTGTATTTTCATTGCAGCAAATTCATTTAGCTTCTTTAACAAATATTTACTGAGCACCCAACAAGTGCTTACCACCAAGTCACAAGTTAAAAGCACCTTTTTACATCAAATTGTACCTACTTTCTAATCATATAGCATAACTTATCTCCATAGATTATTATTTTTTCTGGTTCTGATTTCAAAGGTTCTTTTTATGAGATGCATTTCTGAGTTGTTTTGTTGGTGGTGGGTCCTTGGCTCTCATTTTACATTCCAGCTATGTTCTCAGGGCATCAATTAAGTTAAATTGCCATTTTCTTCCCCCTCAGGAAGAATATAGAACATTTAAACTACATATTTTCTATAATGTTTATGCATCTCCGCGCTACCAAAGCACACTTACTAAATGATTGCCAACAGCAACTTTTATGGCACCTCAGTTTTTCTTTTAGATCTTCTCATGAAAAGTTCAAAATGAATTACGGGAAAATCAGAAAAAAAATACCTGCCATTCCTCTTTTTTCTACCAAGAAAGGAACCATTCATTTTGGTACTGGGAAAACCCCTGAAATTCCATAAGGCTGCCAAATCCACCGCATTTGTGCCAGAACACAAAGAAAATACACCTCCCTGAAGCATGCACTCAGAGACACTCTACCTGATTAGTCAGTGAGCAGAAGAGATCTTTTTTTTTTTTTTTTTGGGCAAGTGCTACCTCTTGTGAAAAGGCTTTGTAAGAACTTTCTTCTTTTGATCTAAGCCACGAATTAAACAGAGATTTGAGCTTGATATCATTTCACATAGATGGGAATAATGGCTATTTTGCACATCAATGTAAGCCTTCTCTATGTTTTCTAAAAATATAAAGCAAAACAAAAGGGGCCAAAGAACTGTCGTCTTGAGTGAAACAGAAAGAAAAGACCCCCCCTGGACTATTTCGGAAGCTAAAAATGTAAGACCAAGACATGAGAGAAATTTTAGATGTCCTTACACCCTTCATGAAGACAGGAAGAGCCTGGGACTAACACTCAGAGAATCATCTCCAATCAAGGCTCTGCCATGAACTTCCTTTATCAATGTTGCTTACTACTTATTCTCTTCTACCTTATTTTCTTGATCAGTAAAATAAAGAGATAGAACAAATAGATCTATGTTTCCACTCTAAGCCTGAACTCCAATTTCTCTTATTCCTACGTTTTCTAAATCTACAATGTATGGCTTAGTTTTTGTTTTGGAGGAGGATAATGGTTGGTTTACAATTCAACATCTTTTCCTACACATTTGGCATGTTTTTCTGTACTTCAGTTATCCACAAATGTTGTAGCTGCTGCTGAGATTGCTTCATTAAAGTTCATCAAAAAGTTATTTTTGGGGAGGGTTTCTTTTTTAATTTAAATTCAATTAATTAATATATATGGTACTATTAGTTTCAGAGGTAGAGTTCAGTGATTCATCAGTCCCAGTGTTGAATCCTTGCAGATTTTTTCTTCCCCTTTCAACTCATTTCTACAATTATCAAAACTCCACTTAGGTGCTTTCCTCCCATCAGGTTGTCCCAACATGCTCCTGAGGGCTGACTGAAGGTCAATTTTTCAGGCTCATTGCTCAGGTATACCAACCTCTTAACATGCCCAGGCTTTGTACTCACCTGTGGGTTCACATTATCAGTGACTATAGACAAGTCACTTGATCACATTGACTGAATTATCTTATTTTTTTATTTATTTATTTATTTGTTTTTTTGTTTATTTATTTATTTCTTAAAGATTTTATTTATTTGACAGAGAGAAACACAGCGAGAGAGGGAACACAAGCAGAGGGAATGGTAGCAGGAGAAGCAGGCTTCCCGCCAAGCAGGGAGCCCGATGCGGGGCTCCATCCCAGGACCCTGGGATCCTGACCTGAGCCGAAGGCAGATGCTTAACAACTGAGCCACCCAGACGCCCCTATTTATTTATTTATAACATGGAGATCATACTTACCATTTTTCTTCCCCTACAGAGCTGTGCAAATCAGGTGAGACACTCTATTAAATTTTATGTAGTAAAATGCTCTCTAAAAACTGAGAGAGAAGAGTTAGCTTTGTAAGGTGTCAGATGGACTGATAATCAAGGATATTTCTTTCTGGAAATGGTCATAACAAAATTTCTGCAAGTGACTTCTAATATCTATTGATGGTGAATGTCAATATTAGGTCCTGTTAGGAGTATTCCATGGCTGGGCTGCAGAGATCCCTGTAAGTCTGGTAGGTGTAGTAAGCTTCAATCACTCACAAGATGATGGATGTCCTAGTTCAAAGTTTAGACTTTGAAGCTAGCAATTTGTCAATAAAGTACTACGGTCTATTAATATACATTGCAGTGCCCATAGAAAATCTTGTCATGGGTTTCTAATGTATGGAAACATGAAAAGAAACAACTTTAAAGTATATTTCATCTTAATAATAGAATAATCAATTTTAGGTATTTTAGCTTAAAAGATTATTTATAGATTATGAGGTGGCATGAATGTAGGTTCATAGGGTTTCACAAGTACAAACTTTGAGAGATTTTGTAGTTTCTTGAGTCCACTGGAGAACATGTGCCTTCAATGGAAGAAAGAAAAATCTTCTTGATTTTAAAACTCCTTCCTTCTCTTCCCATTATACTGCAGTTCATAAATTAAGAAACTTGTTTTGCTAAAGCACTGTGTGTCATAGTCAGTAAAGCAAACAAAAAGGAATTATAAGAAAATACAATCTGTGATGGGGATGACTTATGTGGAAATGTATATACATATATATTTTTTCTACTCTGTTTTCTTTCCCTTTTTAGATCGTACTTGCACAAACCTGCAAACTCTTTGGGTTGGAAAAATGTTTTCTTTCTTCTCTGATCTATGCAGCGTGTTGCTTAGAATTCAGAAAATATTCATCTCTCAGATTGATAATGCCATGGAATGTTAATCTCTACTAGCAGTGCATATGGAGACCTATACTGAGAGTTTTAACTTTAACTTTGCTCTTAGGAAGCACACAATTAAAATATTTTGTTTCTTAATCAACAAACTAAAAAGGAACTTATCGAATGGGAAAAGATATTTGTAAATGACATATCTAATAAAGGATTAGTATATAAAATGTATAAAGAACTTGTAAAACTCAACACCCCAAAAATGAACAATCCAATTAAAAGATGTACAGATGACATGAATAGATATTTTTCCAAAGAAGACACACAGATGGCTAACAGACACATGAAAAGATGCTCAACATCACTGATCATCAAGGAAATGCAAATCAAAACTAGAATGAGATGTCACCTCACACCTGTCTGAATGGTAAAATCAACAACATGAGAAACAACAGGTGTTGGTGAGGATGTGGAGAAAGGGGAGCCCTCTTACACTGTTGGTGGAAATGCAAACTATAGCAGCCACTCTATAAAACAGTATGGAGGTTCCTGAAAAAATTAAACATAGAACTACCTTATGATTCAGCAATTGCAATGTTGGATATTTACCCAAAGAATCCAAAAATAGGAATTCAAAGGTTGTACCCTGATGTTTATAACGTCATTATTTACAATAGCCAAACTATGGAAACAGGCCAAATGTCCATCAACTGATGAATGGCTAGGAAGATGAATAATACTACTCAGCCATAAAAATAATGAAATCTTGCCTTTTACAACAATGTGGATGGACTTACAGAGTATTATGCTGAGTGAAATAAATCAGTCAGAAAAAAAATACTATATGATTTCACTCAGATGTGGAATTTAAGAAACAAAACAAATGAACAAATGAACAAAGGGAAGGAGAGAGAGAGAGAAGAAAACCAAGAAACAGACTCTTTACTATAGAGAAAAAAACTGATCGTTACCAGAATGGAGGTGGATGCAAAGATGGGTTAAATAGGTGATGGGAATTAAGGAGTGCACTTGTTGTGATAAGCATTGGACTAGATATTGTATGGAATTGCTGAACCATTATATTGTACACCTGAAATTAATATTACACTATATGTTAACTAACTGGAGTTCAAATAAAAAATTTTAAAAATATTTTGTTTCTATGTTTTTTAATTCAATATACCTTTGTGCAATGAATGGATAAATGAGTGAATAAATATTTAAATGAACAAATACATAAATAACTAAATCACTGAGTAATATAACAAATCTCATCCCTTACATTTTATACTTCTTGGATTTAATAATTTCCCTATAACATTTGCCTTTGATTGAGATGACTATTGGAGCTTTGGAATAAACTTTGGAATCAGTGACCACATATGTGCATTCAAATTCTGCCATACTGTGTAAACTTGGCAATAACTCAGTTCTACTTTTCTATTTTTTCATTTGTAAATAGATGATAATTCTGACTTTTCCATGTTTTTCTGAGATAAAGTGAAATATAAAATTGTGAGCATCTAGCTATGTGCAGCTAAAGCTCAATACCAAGCTCAATATTTTAAAAAATTACTTCGACTGTCAAGACATCTAAAAGAAAAGATTTTCAGAAGAAGACAAGCAAACATTCAACTT
>JAQQSY010008145.1:0-10047 GCA_028646535.1 Procyon lotor | reverse complement strand
CTTTGCCTCTTTGGTTAGGTTTATTCCTAGGTATCTTATGGTTTTGGGTGCAATGGTAAATGGAATCGACTCCTTAATTTCTCTTTCTTCTGTTTTACTGTTGGTATATAGAAATGCAACTGATTTCTGTGTATTAATTTTATATCCTGATACTTGACTGAATTCCTGGATGAGTTCTAGCAGTTTTGGAGTGGAGTCTGAATTTCATTTCTTATACTACATTTTTAAGCTAGAAAGATTCTATTTGTTTCTTTTTTTTTTATAACTTACATTTCTTTCCCCTATATCTTCGTGTTTTGTGATATTTGTTCTAAAGTCTTTGGTAATTCTATTATCTTTGTCATTTCTTGTCATTTCTGTCTGATATTCCTAATTATGAGATGATTCTTGCTGATATGTCTAGTAGTTTTTTGTTTTTTTTTTTTTAATGGTAGACACTTCAAGTATCACATTTTTGAGTCTCTGATTCCCCCCTTTCCTTTATAGTTTTGAATTTTGGTAAGCTTCTTGTGAACCTGTAATTATTTTAAGATAAAAAGTTTTAAACTTTGTTTTTGTAGGCAGTTAATTTACTTGCAAATCAGCATGGATTCTTTTGGGACTTGTTTTGGAGCTTTGTTAGGGTAGGTCTAGAGTAGCCTTATTCCAGGGCTGTTTTACATCTACTACTCAAATGTTACCCTCCAGGGTCTCTTATGAAACCCTGGATATTTGGTGTGGCCTCTCCTTTCTTGCTGGTTGCAATTTGGATTATTCCAAACCCAAGTGAACTGTGGGGATTATTTTACATATAGCTCCTTTGTAGTTTTTTTCTTGGTAGATGCTTTTTGTCTAGCCTTGTAGAGTCTTACCTTGTTCATGTGCAGTCTTCAACCGAATGGGACCTCATACAATTTCCCTGTGTAGCTTCTTTTTCTCTGGTACTCTTCCCCACAAGTTTTAGCAACCTAACCTCTCTCTCTCCCAAAATGCAGTTTTGTCTCTCAACTCAGTGAGATCACCATGGGGCAGGTGGGTTTCTTTTTTTTGTTTAGGGTTCCAGAAAGTCCTTTAGGCATAAAGGTGAGATGATTGTAGAGCTCTCATTGTTTCGTTTCATTCAAAGTTCACAGCTCTATGTTATCTGTAGTCCAGTGTCTGAGAATAGTTGTTTTAAATATATTTTGTCCAGTTTTTGAGTTGTTTGTGGCAAGAGGGCAAGTCTGCTACCATTTACTCCTTCATAGTCAGAAGGGTTGTATTTTAGATAACAATAGATAATATTTATACAGTATTTATACAGTATTTATACAGTATACAGGTATAGATACTGCCCTGTGCCCTTTATATTTATTAATCCATTTCATCTCTAACATTTCTTTTGAGGTTGGTAGTGTTGTTATCTCCTATTTTGGAAATGAAGAAAATGTTAGGTGTGCTATTCTGAATCAGAGTTGGTGGAGTGAAGATTTTCCCTAGGCAGCTTGACTTCAGAGCCTATACACTTAAACAGTGCTTTGTGTTCCCTCTCTGCTTTGGAGCTCTAGACCCAGAGAATCCATCTTGGAGCAGAGTTCTGGGAGCTAACTAAATCAGATGGGTTGTTTAAAAGAAACTAGTCAGACATGATCTGAGAGGTGAATGTGAGTTATCATTGAGAAAGGGAACCAAATATTAGAGTAATATCAACTACAAGGCTTGAGAAGATAAGGATAAAGCTATTAGTGGGAGATAAAGCAAGATCAAGGGTCAATGCCAGGTACAAGGCAGGATGAGACAAAATGGTTCAGAACAAGATATGCGGTTTTTTGGGGTTAAAATGTATTCCTTCATTCAACCTGCTGTGTGTTAGTCCCTTTGTAAACTAGACCAGGCTCCTATTTTCATCAAGTATTCATTCTGGAGTAGCAGAGGTAGGAGAAGCAGAGGGTAGGAGGGAGAGTAGGAGAAGTAGAAGGCAGCAGAGGTAAGTGAATAGGGGGACAACATGGTAGACAAATATGAGATGACTTAGATAACATCAGATAGTGCTAACTGCCATGAAGAAAATAAAGCAGCATGATTTGATAAAGAATAATTTAATTGGGATGCAGGCAGAATCTTTAGGGAAGATCTCTCTGAAGAGATGATGTTTTGGCTGGAATTGGAAGAAAAAAGAAATAGACGAATTAGGCATAAAAAGATCAGAGGGCAGAGCCATGTAGTCAGAAGAGCAAGCAAATGCAGAATTTCTAGGCCAGAATAGGCTTGTCAGAAAATAACAGTATGGCTCTTGGGGCGCCTGGGTGGCTCAGTGGGTTAAAGCCTCTGCCTTCAGCTCGGGTCATGATCTCAGGGTCCTGGGATCAAGCCCTGCATCGGGCTCTCTGCTCAGCAGGGAGCCTGCTTCTCCCCCTCTCTCTGCCTACTTGTGTGATCTCTCTCTCTGTCAAATAAATAAATAAAATCTTAAAAAAAGAAGAAGAAAAAAAATCTCTCTCTCTGTCAAATAAATAAAATCTTAAAAAAAGAAGAAGAAGAAATCAGCATGGCTCTAATAAATGAGATCTGAGATGTACTCACGGACCAATTGTGTGCACATAATGAATTGTGATCAGATTTTTATTCCAAGTACAGTGGGAATTCATTGGAAGGTTCTTTATCTTTTATTTTTTTAAAAAAAGATTTTATTTATTTATTTGAGAGAGACAGAGCATGTAAGTTGGGGGAGGGCAGAGGGAGGGAGAGAAGCAGATTCCCCACTCAGCAGGGAGCCCAGTGTGGGGGCTTGATCCCAGGACCCCAGAACTATGACCCAAGCCGAAGACAGACGCTTAATCAACTGAGCCACCCGGGTGCCCCAGAAGGTTCTTTAAAATACAGAGGTGATGTGATCTGATTTATGTTTTAAAAAGATCACTCATGCTGCTCTGAAGAGGATGTAGTAAGAATGAGTGAGAAGACTAATAAAGCTATTATAGAAGTCTTAGCAAGAGATGGTACTAGTATAGTAGCAATGAAGATGAAATGGGTGAAATGAACCAAATCACATATTATTACAAATAAATATTGAACTGAGCTACTTTTAGCTACCTATGGATATAGTTTTAAAAGAATGCTTTTAGCAAGATGACTCTAAAGTATTTATCTAAAGTATTATCTAAATCCTCTAAAATTCTTAAAGTGCCAGTCTACATGGAAGTGAATGTTAGACTGAAAAATGACTTGGTTCTAGAAGATTTAGGTAGAGTGATGCTTTACTCTCTTTTTATAATAGTAATTATTTTTAAAAGCACAGCATTATATCTTAAAGTGCCTGATTTAAAAATAACTAATAGTAGACTCCATCAGAATGGGTACCATGGAAAAGCACATTAGGATAATTCTTTTGACACTGAATACAGTATTATGGAAGAACTAGTTTCTAGGTCTTCTGGTCATTGCTAATATGTATTCCATGCATATTCATTCAGCAAATTTGTCTTGATCACTAATGTGTGTTAAATATGGAACTACATCATCGGGACACAATCCTCACTTTTAGGACACAGTCTAGAAGGAGAGGCAGAAAAGAAACTAGGCAGTTACTTCATGGTAACTGCTGTTAAGTGCTGTGGAACCTATCAGAGGGGCACCTAATCCTAATCTAGTCAGAGGTAGGGATTAGTGGTCAAGGAGAACTTTCTGGATGCTGTGATATTTATCTAAAACCTAAAGAAATGCATGGAAATTAGCTTAAACTTTTTTCATGGATGAAAGGAATAGTTAGCTGATGATTACATGTAAAAGCACAGAGAAGAAGATGTGAGTTTTATTCATTGCCAGACAAGTACTTGTGAAATTTTTAAATAATGTTTTTAGACTTTTATGGTTTCGTGTTTTTCTGTGTGTGCGTGTGTGTGTGTGTACATGCATGATGCCTGTGTATGTGTGCATAATAAATAAGCACTATAATACTGACCACTTACGTAAGAATAGTAAAAACTATGTATAAAGTATCTCTGAGTAGGCTGCCTCATATTACCACTTCTTTGGTAATTTGAACTATTACTACAAGTTGAAAACAGGAAAGTCCTATATTTTTGGTCTTATTCCTGTTTTCCTTCAAAGATGTATTTGGAGCAGGGGCCTCCTATGATTATTTCCTTTCCTGCAAGACCCTCACAGGCATTTAGTTTTTATATGTGCCAGTCAGTTAAGAAATTGAATTAATACTGAGAAAAAATAAGCTATTTTTAATTTTATTTTATTACTTATTTATTTTAATTTTTAAGTAGGCCCCATGCCCAGTGTGGGGCTTGAACTCATGAACCTGAGATCAGGAGTTACACATTCCAGCAACTGAGCCAGCCAGGCACCCCACTAATTTTTTTGTTTTAATGGTGACATATAATCTGGGTTCTTCTTTTTAAGAGTGAAAACTTTAGTTAGAACTTTAAATATTCATAAGAAAGGTAAATTGGAAAATTCAGCCACCCATTATATTAAATAATTTAGTACCTCAGTTTAATGTATTTAGCAGTCTTCTATAAGTATAAGTGAGATAGTTGGTGTTACATGTTTAACATGTAGGTCAAGCTGATGTATTTACATTTATAAAATGTTGATTACTGTAATCAGTGTTTTAAGAGGTTTATTGGAATACTACTCAGCAGTAAAAAGGGAACAAAACTATTGCTATATAAAACAGTTCATGTGAATCTCCATAGACTTAATGCTGAATTTAAAAAGCCACCCAAAAAGTTTCATACTGTATGATTCCATTTGTGTAACATTCTTTAAATGACAAAATGATAGAAATGGAGAACAGATTAGTGGTTGCCAGGGTTTAAGGAGAATGAAGGGCAGGAGGGAAATATATGTGGCTATTAAAGGGCAGGGGGAGAGATCCTAGTGATGGAAGATTCTATAGTTTCATTGTATCAGTGTCAGTATCCTGTGATACTGTGCAGCGGGTTTGCAAGATTTTACTGTTGGGGGAAACTGGGTAAAGGGTAGATGGAATCTGTGTTGTTTCTTACAATTGCATGTGAACCTACAGTTATCTCAAAAAGTTTAATTATAAAAATGTTTATGAAAAATCGATGTTTGAGATTAAAAGGGAATGCTACAATTTGGAGCAGAAATGGTTTCAGTGTCAATGCTTTACTGCCGATGAGGCAGAATTGTAGTGATTGAGTACTTTGTTCTAGAGTAGAACAGATGAGGTTTGCTACAATTAGCTGTTGGACATTGGACTAGTTTTGTTTTTTTTTTAAGATTTTATTTATTTATTTGACAGAGACACAGCAAGAGAGGGAATACAAGCAGGGGAAGTGGGAGAGGGAGAAGCAGGCTTCCCGCCAAGCGGGGAGCCCGATGCGGGGCTCGATCCCAGGACCGGAGCTGAAGGCAGACACTTAATGACTGAGCCACCCAGGCACCCCGACATTGGACTAGTTTTGAAACTCTAAGTTACAGTTTCTTATTGGTAGTAAAGAATGAAAATACTGTACACCTATGATTATGAGGATTAAATAGAATAGTGCCTGTGAAGCATCTAATGTAGTACTTGACATATAGTAAGAGACCAATAAACTTTAATAAATAAATGTGATTTTTTTTTGCCCAACTTTTATTCCTAGGGTTTTTAAAAGCTAAATGTTAATATATAAATTGTTCAAAATAATACACTAAACTATGTATTGTTATATAAAAAATGGTTACTTAAAAGTCCAGGATGAGGTGTCTTCACAGGTGAGTTCTATCACACATTTAAAGAAGACTTAATATCCATTCTTCTCAAACTCTTCCAAAAAAAATGAAAGTGAGGGGCACCTGGGTGGCTCAGTCGTTAAGCGTCTGCCTTCGGCTCAGGTCATGATCCCAGGGTTCTGGGATCGAGCCCCACATCAGGCTCCCTGCTCAGTGGGAAGCCTGCTTCTCCCGCTACCATTCCCTCTGCTTGTGTTCCCTCTCTCTCTGTGTTTCTCTCTATCAAATAAATAAAATCTTTAAAAAAAAAAAAAATGAAAGTGAAAGAAATGCTTCCAAATTCATTCTGTGAGGCCAGCATTATTGTAATACCAAAACCAGACAAACACCCCCACTAAAAAGGAGAGTTACAGGTGAATATCCCTGATTGAATGTAGATGCTTAATTTCTCAACAAAATATCGGCAAAATGAATTGAAAAATATATTAAAAGGATCATTCAGCATGACCAAGTGGGATTTATTCCAGGGAAGCAAGGATGGCTCAATAAATACAAATGAACCAATGTGCTACACCACATTAACAAAATGAAGGATAAAAAGCTCATGCTTATTTCAGTAGATGCAGAAAAAACATTTGACAGAATTACACATCCATTCATGATAAAAACATTCATGATAAAGTGGGCATAGAAGGAACATAACCTCAACATAATTAAGGCCATGTATGAGAGACTTGTAGCTAACATTATACCAATTTAATATTATATGTCAACTATAGTTAAAAAATTATATTATACATTTGAAGGTTGCTAAAAGAGTAAATCTTAGGGGCACCGGGGTGGCTCAGTCGTTAAGCGTCTGCCTTTGGCTCAGGTCATGATCCCAGGGTCCTGGGATCGAGCCCCACATCGGGCTCCCTGCTCAGAGGGAAGCCTGCTTTTCCCTCTCCCACTCTCCCTGCTTGTGTTCCCTCTCTCACTGTGTCTCTCTCTCTGTCAAATAAATAAAATCTTTAAAAAAAAAAGTAAATCTTAGAAGTTGTTACCAAAAAATTATTACTTGTATAATACAAAATGATAAAGGGATATAATTTATTTTCACTTGATCCTAAAATTTCTTTCTTCCTATCTGTCGATCTGTCTATCTATCTGTCTGTCAGAAGGAGAGAGAGAGAGAGAGCACAAGCAGGGGGACCAGAAGACAGAGGGAGAAGTAGGCTCCCTGCTGAACAAGGAGGCCCATGTGAGTCTCCGTCCTAGAACCCTGGGATCATGACCTGAGCTGGAGGCAGCCACCCAAGCATCCCGATCCTAAAATTTCTTAAGAGATACTTGGAAGGGGGGCACCTGGGTGGGTCAGTAGGTTAAAGCCTCTGCCTTCGGCTCAGGTCATGATCTCAGGGTCCTGAAATTGAACCCCGCATCAGGCTTTCTGCTCAGCAGCAAGCCTGCTCCCCCCCACCGCCTGCCTCTCTGCCTACTTGTGATCTCTCTCTCTCTCTAATAAATAAATAAACAAATAAATAAGCTTAAAAAAAAATACTTGGAAGGGTTGCTGCAAAGAAACCTGCTTCATTTGGGTGTTACTGATGCCAGGACAGTATTCTGACCTAAAAACACTTGTCTTGCCTTCTATATTTATGGTATCAGTAAAGTGGCTTATATTTACTTTGAAACCCCAATTGAAGGCATTTCATTCTTATAGCTTTATTTCTTGATTTTCTTATCTTTTTTTTTTCTTCTTTTTGGTTTATTGAAACTTTCTCAGGTGCTGTATCTGATTGTAGCAACAGGACTGGCAAGTATTGCTTAATTAGAACTACATTAAAGCTGTGTATTTTTCTCTACCCATCTAATGACTTCTTTACTGAACAAATAAACATTTGAAGTGCATTCCTTATGAGATATGGCTTGGGAAGAAAGCCACCAGTAACATAGGAATCAAAAAAGTAAACAGAAACAGCTTATTCTATGGATGTATTAGCAACAGTTTTAGCCAGCATCACTCAGATGGAGTTTGCTCTATAACATAATGTTCTGGGATAAGTATATCAATACAAGATCTGTAAATTCATCTTTAGACCTTAGCTGACTTAGGTGTAGCATATGTAATGATGTGTGTATAAAATGTACTTACCTATTTCTGTGGAAAATGAATATGAGCTTTGTTTCTAAATTATTCTTCAAAATTTTTGTTCTACTTAAAAGTTAAAAAATATTTGACACTAACATTCTGCCATGTTTGCCTTTATCTTCTCTTTCTTCCCCGCCCCAGTCTCCTTCCTGGCACATGTGCGCAGACATGTGTGTGCATGCGTGTGTGTGCGCGTGCACACACACACACACACATCATTTCAGAATCTTATGAAGACAAGAACATTTTTCTGCATAACCACAGTACCATGATCACACCAAGAAATTAAATGTTGTTACAATAATACTATCTAATATACAGTTCTTATTTATATTTCTGCAATTATTGTGCCTAAAATGTTCTTTATAGTCTTTTTTTTTTTAAAGATTATTTATTTATTTGATAGAGAGATCCCAAGTCTGCAGAGAAGCAGGCAGAGAGAGAGAGGCAGAGAGAGAGGAGAAAGCAGGCTCCCTGCTGAGCAGAGAGCCCTTTGCGGGGCTAGCTGGCCATGTGCTTCTCTTCTCTTAAAGTCTAGAACAGTTGTCTCCCCCTTCCTTATTTTATTATTATTTCATGACATTGACATTTCTGAAGAATGGAAACAACTTAGCTTGTAGACTATGCCTAACCCCCTCTTATCTGATTGTTCCTCCTAATTAGATTCAGATTAAAATTTTTGGACATAGGTGATGTTATATACTTTCCGTTGAATCTCATAGGAGGCATATCATGTCAGTTTGTCCCATTATTGGTGATACTAAGTTTGACCATATTTTCTTTTGTAAATAGGAAGCATTGTGTGGAGTGATACCTTGACATTTATTACATATTGTTTCCCAGTAATGCTCCACCTAGTGGTTTCAGCATCTGTTGATGATCTGTGCTGAATTAATTACAGCATTGGTGGTTGGAATATGGTGATTTTTAAAATACTTTCATTAATTTTACATTTCTTATTTGGCATTGTACTGTAAAGAAAAGCTTTCTCTTTCTTTCCCTCATAATGATTATCACAGTGGACTCATGGATTCTTTTTTGTTTTTAATTCCTTTAATATAACTCATTGTTGTCAGTAATCTTTTTTATATTCAAAAAATGGGTCCATATTTGCCAGAAGGAACCCTATGCAAGCTGCCTTCTATAATTTGACATCTCCCCATCATTCTTTGAATACTTTTTTTCTTTCTGACACAGCTGCATATTCCAGGTTCACTTTGTACTTTTTTCTGAATCTGACTTGGATTCAGTCATTTTCTAAAGAGGCTTGGTTTTATTTTAATGGAGGAAATGGTATTTAGATACCAAGATCTGGGCACAGATGTATTTATTGCTACTTTAATAGTTATTGCTTCTAGGCCCTTTCTTCACGTTAGGGCTAGGAAAAATACATGTATATAATCACGAGTTCTTATTGATTACCTGTAATTCAAAACTGGAACCTTAGAGTTTTTTTATATTTGAGTCTTAAAATAAACATCTGCCCTCAGGACACCTTCTCTGAGAGGTCTGTCCCCATCCTAATGTAGCTCTTGGCTAGGGATGGTTGCATTACCTCCTGTGCCCATCTTAATATCACTCTACTGGCTGAGATCCACCTCCATCAGCAGTATCTCAGCATTGCTCTAGTTAGAGTGCTGGCAGTATTTTCATAGTTGTTTTTGTGCATTTTCCAGTGTCTGCTGTGGCAGCTTCCAGTCAGGTTGAGCTATCTGCTCGGATATTCCAGGTTACCTCCTGGTTACAAAGTGGCATAGCTTTTGAGTGGTTTGCCCCAACCCTATTCTGGACATAAACCATGTTATTTTTAGAGCACAAAATGCCTTTTACTTTTTTTGTCATCCCATTTTACAGATGAGGATATCAAAGCACAGAGAAATTGAAGATTTTGCTCAAAACCACATAGTAGGTGACACAGTTGAGGTTGAACCTAGGCTCTCCACTTAAATAGTCCTTGCTCTTAACCTACACTACTCAACCATAGGGTTTAAATAAGAAGTACTGGAAGATGTGGCCTGACAAGAGTGATTATTTTAAGATCATGAAGAACTTCATTAATCAAATAATTTGTTTGTTTGTTTCCCAGGGCTTGTTTGGTAGGCCCTGGGAAATCACAGAAGGCTTTTGCTTGTAGAATGTTGTGATTAGAGATGTGCTGTAGAAGGTTAATTTCTTGTGGCTGTGGGGACTGTTGGAGGCAAGATTCCTGCTAAGATGCTATTCTTGGGCCTCTCTCTGGGGAAATAAAGAATCATCATCTC
>JAQQSY010008144.1:0-10047 GCA_028646535.1 Procyon lotor | reverse complement strand
CCTAAGTATTTCATGTCAAAGTACTTATATGCTATCTAATTCTGCCCTAAGAAAAGTTGTATTTTTTATTTTATTAATATTTTTTTTAAATTTTTTTTATTAAAAAAGACTATATTTTATACCATCTTTGGATGGCATGGATTTGTTCAAACTACTATATATTTTGGGAGAATTGATGCTTTACCAAAATATTCATTCCTGCTTTCCTCTGTTCTTTCCCTGAAAAGGCATACTTAAGCCGAGTGGCCTTCTATGGTTTGAAAGGCAGATACTCCAAAGCAATCTTGAATTGTAATGAGGCCATCAAAATTTATCCTCAGAGTGTGCGTGCCTATATCTACAGAGGAGTTCTGAAATACTATAACAAGGTAGGCCTGTTTCCTGCCTTGTTAACTGAGATTTTAGAGTGGGCAGATGCTCAGATGCCAAGTTGTGGCTAGCTTCCTTTTTTCCTCTGTGAGAGGAGAATCCCCGTGGTATAAAGGGCAGAACTGCATAGAACACTTTATACTTTCACAGTACATCAAAGGGATTTCAATTCATAATTTTGCACAAAATAGTGATATTTTATATTTATATTTTAAATAGTACTTAATACTTATTAAGAAAGTAGCATTTATTCATTGCAAAGGATTTGGAAATTACATAGGGGAATTAAGAAGATTAAAATCACCTATTACTCCCACCGTCAAATAACAATTCCTGAGAGCATTTTGGTCTATTTAATTTAGTCTTTTTTTCCCTGAAAATATGTATTTTCCAAAATTGAGATTATGCTACTTATAAATTTGTTGTACCTTGCTTCTCACACTCTTTGAAGATACAATTTTTAATGTCTGAATAATATTCTACCATAGTATATTTTTATTTTTGGGCATTTGGGTTGTTTTAAATGTTTTACTATTTTACTATCTTAAATAATACAGTTACACACATTGAGAACAAAGCCATTGCTTGAATTTATGATTGATCCTAAATGGAACTTACTGGATCAAATGGTGTGAGCAGCACCATTGATATCTGATACTTCATGGAATACTTTGTTTCTCCCTACTTTTCTTCTCTGCCCTTTCTTTGTAACTATTGCATATGAAATATTTTGCAAATAATACCTTAAGGCAAAGGTAAGACCTTGTATTACATGTTAAGTCCATGAAAATTACTATCTACAGAAATGAATGATCTAAGTTATCAGGGAAGGATCAAAGAGGAAGTGAAAGAGACCATGGGTAGAAAACATGACCATTATGTTACCTAACAGTATGAGTGACAGAAGCAAGCAAGGTTTGGTGAATGTTTGCTGGACGAATGTGGCTTCTCTTTTACTAATAAGAAGTATAATTTTCTTTTTGCTTTATAGCAATATTGGCAACAAGATAATTATCTAAATTAAATTACATATTGAATTTTATTTGCGGGTAGGAAAAACATTATTATAAATAATTCCTACCAAGAGATCTTAATTAACTCTGTGAAAGATTAGCTTAATTGTCTTAATTTCACAGATGATGCACAGAATGGGTAAATGAGTGTTCCAAAAATTTTGATAGAATCAAGAATTTATTTTGCAATTAAATTTCAGTCCATTATGATTGACCCTTCTTATCTAATTATTTTTTTTCTTTGTAGACTTATAAGCTAGCGATTACAGATTTAACTACAGCTATCAATATGGACAAAAACAGTTATGTAGCATTTTATAACAGAGCATTATGCTACACCAAGATAAATGAACTTCTAATGGTAAGATGATCATTTTAGTAAACTACATGTTACAGCATTTGTAAACACATTTAAAGCAAGTGTAAAGCATTTTCTTATTTCTGTTATAATTTTGAAAAGTATTTCCTGTGGAAATACACAAACACACACACGAACACACATGCAAACTTGAGAAACCAAAGAACAGTTTCAAAGAATATTTCAGGTTTTATTGGTCTTCACCAAATACTTTTATACAATCTTTGCAATGTCACATGAGAATTAATTTTACAGTGTTCTTATAAGCATTTAAAGGCATTTACAAATTAAAATATATTACACAATTCTCATTTGAGTGAATGTTTCTATTGACATGCTGCTTGGAGAATTTTTAAGCAGTGATCATTAACAATATCTTTGCTTCAAAATCTCAACCTTAGCTAGAACAGTTTGTCTCGTGATTTTTTTGTACAATACCCAGACCACAGACACAGCAGGGAGTTTTCCATGATGGTTTCCAGGTCTGAGACCAGTGACGAGCATTGCCTGTGTATTTTGAAGCCCCAACTGATGGCTGCAATAAACCTTTTTCTCTATTTGTCCTGATGCTCCTTCTACCTGGGCAAACCACCTTTTCTTTTCTGTTTTCTAATCGTACCGTTCTCTTTCTGCCCTTGTAGGGTTGGTCCTTTTCTAGTCACGATTCCTCACTGGCCAGCTGGTCTTGGGCTCTCAAGTCCGGTCCCAAACTCTCACTTCTCTTTCTCTGTTGTCTGCTCGTCTTCCCTTCTTATTTCCGTCTACTTCCACAGTCAATAAAGCTTTCCTCTAAGAGACGAGGTCGCATTCCTGCTGTTCTCCTCCAATCTCCTTGAAAATTGGACAGGGAAATCTATGTAAGACATTCGGAGATTTAGAGAGGTATTTGCTACGGAAAGGAAGAAAGTTGAGAACCATTGTTCCTACCTTAGAGACTATAGAATTCCTGGTAGCCAGTCTGTCAGGTTTCCTCCAGAAATCTTGACAAATAAATAACTAATTTTTAACAAAGGAGTTGTTAAGATTCTAAAAACTAATTAAAGGATCATTTATCAAGTAACCTGCACAGCAGGCGTCTTTGAGGACTCCCTCCCCACCCCATTCCTGCCTTTTCTGGGTAACTCTGAAGCCACAAACAATGGGCTGGGTGGGGGCAGGGAACTCCCGTTTTTTTTTTTTTTTTTTTCATTTCTGATATCTAGCAGAATCAGTGTTCTTTGAATAGGGAAAATGAGAAACTACCTAGAGATCTAACTAGAATAATGACATACTGGTTATCTTAGAGCTGCCAGCCACCAAACACATTTCCTCCAACTGAGTCATCTCACAGAGGAGGAAATGGAAGCAGGGAGAAGTTAGAAATACATCCAAGTCACACAGAGTAGAAACCTGTATTGGCGTTCACAGGTTTGTTTGCTTCTGGCTAACAGTCTTTAGGTGGCTTTGTAAAACCAGCTGACCTCCAGCATGTGGACCGGATGTCATTTAATAGTGTCCCCTCCTCCCTGTTTGTCTCCTTCCACCTGTTTCTCAGCATTCCTGCCATCCAACCCAAGCACCTTTCTGCAGAAAATGCACTTAGGCATTCTTCCAAGATATGCTTTCATGAAAAACTAAGAAAGGGAGAATTCTGCTTCCGACAACCTCATTTTAATATAAATAACAGTTACCACTTACTTAGAGCTTATTGGGTGACAAGCACTGAGCTAAATGCTTTACCAGTACACAATCAAAATATTTTTAAGTGGACTTTTACAACAGTATGATGTTACTAATATTCCAATTTTATAGGTGAGGAGAATGAGGTTTAGTGTTAAGTAATTTCCCCAAGATTGAAGAGCTAGAAATAAGAGCAGAGGCGTGATCCAAATCCTACTCCCTGACCTTCATGACATCTCATCTCATTTCCCACCTTTTGTTTCCTCCTGGGTCACATATTCAGCTGCTTAGTGGATCTCTAAGGCATCTTACAGGTTTTTCATTCTGGGATTCTATGACAGGAAAATTGCAAACATTCTAGTTTTGTTTTGTTTTATATGTATTATGAATTATTTTTATAGCTCTGGCAGAGGTTTGCTTATAATAATGTCACAATTCATATATAGGATCTTTAATTGTACAGTTCTTTTAGACACTTGAGTGCCTGGTAATGAAACACTAGAGAAGGACCAATGAGCGAATAGTAAAATACTCATGTGCATTTTCAGTTAGATGTGCTACAGGCATATAAGATTTGGCCCTTTTCTGATAAAACTGTAGAGGCCACTTTCAGGCAAACAGCCTTGAGTGATGGTAGGCAGTAATGGCCCACAGCCACCCGCTGGCTGAATAGAAAGCTCATCAGGTGACCCACCTCAAAATATCTGTAGGCCCTAACTAACCAAAGGGCTTCTTACAACCAGGCACAATTACCAAAAAAAGGAAAGGTTCCAAACTTGGCATACCTCTACCCCCCTCCCTGCCACTGCCTTTAAAAACAGCACCCACCCACTGCCTCCTTGCAGACAGCCTTTCCTCTGCTGTCCTGTCTGCTCACTCTCTTGCTTTGTATTTGATAAACTTATATTTCCTTTGTTCTGCTTCAGGTAGAATCTATCACTGACCTTGCCACCAGTTTCCACCCCACCAGAGCCCTACATCTGGGGACCCCCATCCAATTGAGAGACACCTCATTTAGACATCATAGAAACCCATATGGCACTTTTGGACAAAATGTTTAGTAGGAAGATGAGTTAAGAGATTCAGCTTCAACTGAATAGCCAAATTTAGGCTATTCCTAGTACCTGGTATAGAGTCAGTGAATGAAAAAAAAGATTAAAGTAATGGAGAAAGGTCCTATGAGTTGATAATTCTTAGTTTGGGCTAGTGTCTTTCAAAACACAAGTATGCTTATCAAAATATTTTGAAGTAAGTTTCCAACAAGTGCTTATTTGTTAGTGTATTAAAATCTATTTTCATCGATTCATGATTTATTCATTCAACAAAGATTTATCTACTGCCTTTTGTAGGCAGGCACTGAGCTAGTTATTAGCTTTACAATGGTGAACAGAATAGATAAACTCTGCCTCCATAAAACTTAGGTTTCAGTGGGAAAAACAATACAACACTAAAAGGAAATTAAATTTTAAAAGATAACAAGTGCCCTGCTTTAATGTCAACAGTCATTTGGTGAAACTACTGAGAGGGGGAAGGGTATTGCATCCCTCCTGCACCCCCAACCCTTTCAAACTATATACAATAAATAAAAATGCTTAGGATGATCCAAAGATAACATGTGAAAGGTGAGCACAGTGTGGACCACTTATTAAAACACAGCAGTGTCTGAAATATTTAGTTAATGGGACCCTTTAAATCTGAATGATTATTTTTGGCCATAAAAGTAAGTCGCATTAAAGAATCCATGTTAGGTCGTAGTTTGGGCATAAACACATTTGTTCATAGCCAATGTGGTAATGCTCTAAAGAGTTAAATCTATGTTGTAAGTGATTATTTTATTTTTAGGCATTAATAGATTATGGAATTGTGCTGCTTCTTGATGCTGGAGAAACTGTGACTTTAAATACTTTCATCAACCGTGGACTCATCTACATAGAGCTAGAGCAGTACAGTTTCGCATTGGAGGTAAACCTTCCTTCCCATTTACTTGTAAAAATGAACCCACTTGATTTTGCACATTGTCTTCTGAAAACTAGTGAACAAATTTTTCTTAGTATCAAATGGCAATATTAATGAGCAATAAACACTTTAGCAAGAATTGCATTGAAGTACTTTGAATGAATAATAGAATCTTTGCCAAAAAATGTGTATTTTTACTTTGTTTTGGTAAATAGTTAATATGTAAAAAAGTGTTTCTGATTTGAGGAAATATCAATACACTCACCTTCTCCCAGGGAGTATCTTGGCTACAAATAAAACTCAGTTATTTGGCAAATAAAATGACTTATGTATCGATTTATTTTGCAGCTTGGTGCTAATTCTTCTCATTCAGAATTTTCCTCACTCCCCATTGAAAATATATGAAAATAAATCTGTTTGTTTTGCATAGGGCAGAAAATGGCTGCTTAAAATGGGCTAGTGGGAACAGGCTTTTAAGTTACTGGAAACAGGTACTCAGAATTGCAGTAAAAGAGCATCTTTAGTGTATCAAAAGAGAAATAGGTTGTTTAAAATGTATTTTAGTAATTAATTGTTATTAATTATAAGTAAAAAAACCTCACCATTCTCATTTTTATCTTATTTGTATTATCTATTTTAAATCAATTTTGGAATTAAGATTAAGAGATATGAGGCAAAAATCAAAGAACAATTTGAAGTTTGTGGTTAAATAATGGTAGTTTTGCTTTTCTGTTTCTGAGGAATGATGACAGAATAACAATGAGAATAAGAATAAGAATGTAATGAGTGTTGCCTAATTTTTTCACCTTTAGAGATGGCTTGTATTATTTTTCTATGTCCTAGAGTTATCTTTTAGGATTTTACTCCCACAGAAATACTTACTAAGGAAGTGTCTGAGAAATCTTATTCTAGGGAATTTATACTATGATGAAATGTAACTTCAAGAGTTGAACTCCTTTAGGTTTTGGTTTTGAGTTATACCATTTAGAATTCCCTCAGCTAGCAGAATCTAAAGAACTTCTTTGGGGTAGGCAAGTGAGCTATGGAACCCTGCGCCACAGTGCTGGAGTGGAACAAGTGAGAAAAATGGGGTTGAGAGTGAAAGACTCCAACTGTTAGAGAATTAAATACAGGGCCTGTGTTACCTAAAAAGTAAATACCATTTAGTACTTAATAAAATCTTTCAACTAGGAAGTACCAGGACAAGACTTGAACTCAGATCTTTCTTGATTCCAAATCTTATGTTCTTTTTCACAAGGCAAGTAACTGGCATTGGTGGTAAAATCATGGAGATCATGAAGACAGAGTTCCAGTCCTTGAGGAGCTCATGGTCTAGTGGGAATCATTAATAACCTTTCCTTTTCTTTGTCCACACATGAGTGAGTCTAGTCAGCTCTACCATCAAAACATATTTTGAGGGGCTCCTGGGTGGCTCAGTGGGTTAAAGCCTCTGCCTTTGGCTCAGGTCATGATCCCAGGGTCCTGGGATTGAGCCCCATATCGGGCTCTCTGCTCAGTGGAGAGCCTACTTCCTCCTCTCTCTCTGCCTGCCTCTCTGTCTACTTGTGATCTCTCTGTCAAATAAATAAAAAATCTTTAAAAAAAAAGAAAAGAAACTTAAAAAAATTTTTTTGAATTCATCACTTCTCATTTTTGCCACTGCTATCCTCCTAATTCAGGCCTTGACCATCTCTCCACTGTGGACTACTGTAGTAGCTTATTAACTGGCCTCTCTCCTTTTGCTCTTGTTCCTCTGCATGCTGTTCTTTACACAAAAGCCAGAGAGACCTCTTAAAAACATGAAGATCAAGTTATTCCTTGGCTCAAAACCTTCATTTGGCTTCCCATAGCATTAGAATATCTGAATTCTTGACTATGGCTAGCCAAGACCCTACATGATCTGACTGTTGTCCACTGATCTGACTTCATTGTCAAATATTCCTCTTTTCTTCACTCAGGTTACTCCACTCTGGCCTTTTGTTATTCCTTGGAAATGCCAAGCTCCCTTCCTGCCTCAGAATCCTCATACAAGCTATTCCTTAAGCATAGAACACTCTTCCTAATGATCTGTGTGTGGTTTATACCCTCCTTTCCTTTCAGATTTCTGCCCAAATGTGGCCTCCTTAGTCAAAAAGACCATAGATTGATTAAAATGGATTTTTTTAAAAAAAATTAAAATAACTCAAAATAAGTCGGGAAAGAGAAAACAAAGGAACAGAAAACAGAGGACACCAGAAGAAAACAAAAAATAAAATTTAGACCTAAATCTAACCATATCAGTAGTTACATTAAATAGAAATGGTCAAAATATACCAATTAAAATAATGAAGGTATCAGATTGGAATTTTTAAAAAGCCCTAACTATAGGAGTGCCTGAGTGGCACAGTTAAGTGTCTGACCTGGTTTCAGCTCAGGTCTTGATCTCAGGGTTGTGAAATTGAGCCCCGAGTCAGTCTCCACGCTTGGCATGGAGTGTGCTTAAGACTCTCTCTCTCTCTCTCCCTCTCCCTCCGCACATCCTCACCTCTCTCTCCCTCTCAAATAAATAAATAAATCTTAAAAAAAAAGTCTTAGCTATATTTTGGCTGTAGGAAAGATACTTTAAATATAATGATATAGATAGGTAAAAGTCAAAGGCTAGAAAAAAAGCATGCTTTGCAAACACTAATTAAAAGTTTATTTAAAAAAAGTTTTTTCTCAATGTAAAGTATAAAATACTAATTTGAAACATTAAATTAAAAAAAAAGATGCAGGTTGAGGAAGAACCAGTGAAAGAATATAAGACTTAATGATAAGAGGGCTAGATAAAAAACCAAGAGAAAGCAGAGTTTTAAAACCTGCCTAGGGAAAAATTTTTAGTGGGAGTGATTGATAAATAGTGTGTGGTTAAGTAGGACAAATACTGAAAACCTATTAGTTAATTGAAAGTTGTATGTCCTACCTTCATTGGAACACGTTGTCCAGGAAGTAGAATGCAGCATTTAGACGGGCATTGTTTAGAAAGTTAATGGTTAAGCTGGTTGGATTGAGAACATTTGTTTATCTCTTTGTCCTCTTGAAAACCTACCAGGAAAACAGTAAAGGAATAAAAAGATATAATTCCATAAAGTTAACAGTAGTGGAGAAGAGCTGTTTGGGGCACCTAAAACTACCACTCGAGATTTTAATATTTCAAACTTTAAAAATAAATGGGTAGCCAAGGATCCTACATTTGAGGGAAGTGAAACAGAGACTAAAACAAACAAATACATTGCCGTAGGTATATGGGTTGGTGGCAGAAGAGGAGGTGCCTGGAGTGAAGGTGTAAGATAGTCAAATATTATCCTATGTCGGAAGTTAAACATGATACTATACTCATGTTATTTAGAAATTTGAAGGTAAATAGCAGAACAAAACCCAGCAAGCTGTAAAAACAGTTGTCTTTGGGGAGTGGACTTGGGTAAGGAGAGGAGGAGCAAGAGGGGGAGTGGGGGTTCACCATAAGTTTTGCATGTTTTCAGTTTTATTAGATCCTATGCATTGTATATAAAGGTTACTTTGATAAGAATAAAAATAATTAAACAACAAGTACCAAATACCTTTAGGGCAGTTTACAAATTACAAAATAAAGTGGCCTTATTGAACAAGAAAGATGAGTTGAGGGGACATGGGGACATGGCCGCTGTGAGTGTTGACCGCGCTTTCAAGGGGATTGATAGTGACAAGAATTAGAATGACAAGGCCATGTGTAGTTTTTGGGGAAGGAGGATTGAGGGAAGGCACATTAGGGCAGGGCGGTGAGCCAATGATTAAAGATAGAGAAGCAGCAGGACTATGGAGGAGCAAGTTTCCAGAGGAGGCAGGAAGGGATAAAGTCAAGAGTCCACCTTCTGACACAGAAAGTGAGACAGTGTGATGAAGGTCTTTACAAATAAACTCATCAGTGGAGTGAATGGAAGTTGGGATTTTGCTTTGTATATGAGTGACTTCATGTGGTTTGTTATTTATGATCTCTGTATTAGAGAAAACATTCATGCAGATAAGAAAAATCATAAAAATTCTTTTAGCTTTATTCTAAGTAATGCTAACAGCCATCATTTATGTCTATTGCTGATAATAAATGCCTAATTACCATGTAGCATAATTAATGGTTATGCATATAAAGTCAAGTTGACATTTGCAAATTGTATCTGATTACAAAATGAAACTTGGTATTCTCCATCTTTTAAGTTTGTGGTCACTCCCCACACTCCTCAAATTAATAAGAATCTCACACTTGTAAATTTGCCTCTATTTTAGCAAAACAATCCTTTTAGGGAAGTTAGCTCACAGCATACCTGATTAGATTACATTCGAGTAGACAATAACTTTCTTATTTTTTCCTAAATATTTCCATTTAATATCAAAATATACTTAAGGAATCTAAATGGGGAGTCTGCATTCACAGATTAGTCTATGTGACTAATACCTTCCTCCCCCAGTAGGATCCTAGAGTGCTCATTAGATCCTGCTGCTCCCTCTTCCAACCCAGTATTTGCAGAAAACTCATTCTACCCCGACAAGACAGCCAGTTTCCTCCCTGTGGCACGGCCTAGGAAGGTTTGTGGAAGAAAGAGGGGCAAAGAGGAGAGGGGAAGGGAGAAGGAGAAGCAGAGGGAGACCGTTTATTAAGGTTAGCTCCTCTTCAGCGGCCAAAAGAGGATTCTGAGTGTT
>JAQQSY010008143.1:0-10048 GCA_028646535.1 Procyon lotor | reverse complement strand
GAGATACATGTGAAACTCAGATCAGAAAACAGGCATTGAAGGGGGTCTTTGAGCACATACTTGCATGCTTTGTCTCCCAAAGAAAGGCTCAGTTGTGTTTCTGAATGATTAATTAGGAGATTTCTCCAAGTTAGTGTTGCATTCTCTGCGAGTCAGATGACTGTTTTTAACAGCCTCTTTCAAACTCCGGCTACTGGATAAAGTCACTATTGCCAAACCCCAGAAAGCTCGGATGCTGCTTGACTCTGTGCTTGCCTTCTGATTCTTCTGTCCAAAGCCAGGCTGTGTGGGAAGTAAAGGCCGTGCTGGCTGAGCAGGAGAGGTGCTCTTGTGTCCGCATTTGTGCGTGTGCGTGTGTGTAGATGTGGAAGAGGTGGGCTGCAGGGCCAGCGGCTGAGGAAGGCCTCTCTAGATCCAGGAAGGTTCCCCACTCAGCAGCGTGAAGTCCTGCCAGCCGTGCTGAGGGCCAGGGAATGTCTAGGAGGAGAGCTTCTTGTCTGCAGCTCATCGCTGCTCTCAAAGCTAGTGGACCCTTGGGTGGCCATGGGGGGCTCTGCCTCCCTCAGCAGCAGGCTTCGTGGTACTGACAGAGAGACTGCTCTTGGCCAGAGTCTCCAGCGCTCACACCTGCGTGCCTCCTGGATGTCTGTCCTCCTGGCTGCATCAACTGAGGGCATCCCCTTGGTCTCCCAGGGAACCACCATCTTTAACTGTTTAGGTCCTCGTTCTTTTTTTTTTTTTTTTTTTTTTTTTAAGTTTTCGTGTATTTATTTGACAGTGAGAGAGGGAACACAAGCACGGGTAGTGGGAGAGGGAGAAGCAGGCTTCCCGCCAAGCAGGGAGCTCCATGCAGGACTCAATCCCAGGACCCTGAGATCATGACCTGAGCCGAAGCAGACGCTTAACTGACTTAGCCACCTAGGCGCCCCTAGGTGCTCATTCTTGCCATTGTACCCACACCCCAGATTTCTCTTTATTTTAATTGGTGGCCCAAGAAGTTTTTCAGAGATGTGAAGTTTTACCTTTTCCACTTTGTGTCAGGTTATTTGTCTTTGGTATATAGCAATTTTACCATTTCTTTTCTTTTCTCTTTACTCTCCCCCTTTCGTCCCAAAGGGTTAGTATTAATAAGTGGCTGTATTTCTAGCATACTTGCCCTAAGTGCACTCGTACAGACTGTTTAGACATGAACTCTATGGGCGGTTTGTCTTACCTCATGGCCAAAAGAGTGACAGGCTCAATTCTGTCTTCCAAAGTCATGGGTCTACAACTCTTTTCTTTAACCACTGTTACTGCTTTCAGTTACTGAGTGTGTGCCATATGCTGGGCTCTGTGTCAAGCTTTTTGTGTGTATTTTCTCATTTAATCTTCATATCAACTCTGTGAAGTAAGTAGTATTACCCCGTTTGGTGATTGGGGAAATTGAGGTATAGGGAGGCTATTACTTGCCCAACTTTATTCTGCTAGTATGTGGCATACATAGGGCTTGAACCTCACCTCAGTTTAGGTCTTGTGCCTTAACCACAAATGGGTCCTTCTAGAGCAAAATTGTCCCTCAGGGGCCTTTGGCAGTCTTGAAAGATGCTTTTTATTGTCACAACTGGGAGAGTGCTACTGGCATATAGTGGGAGGAGGCTAGGGACACTGCTCAATGTCCTACAGCTTGCAGGACGAGCCCTGCTAACAAACAACTATCCAGCCCCAAATGTTAAAGGTGCTGAGCTTGAGAAACCCTACTGTAGTTAGAGTAGAGAGCATTTATGTTTAACAGTAAGGGGCACCTTCCAGGTGACGCTCTGAAACTTCAGTTACTTCAAGAAATATTCCTTCTTTGCATAGTTACTCAAGAGGGAGAAAAAAATATAGAACCTTTTACAGGAAAAAAAATATTTCATGAAATTCCTAACTTGTGAAACGCAAAGGATTTCTAACAGTTCTTATACTTGTGTTGTGATATGGTTACTGGAACAGTGTCTCACGTGGATAATTATGCTAGCCATTTTCTCCTCAGATCCTACTTACAGCCTAATGCACGTAGGTTCTCTGCTGGTTATCAGCAGAAAATTTTGAAATTGTGAAATTTAGCGTGTCGGCCTGGGTCGGTCCCATGGGTGGGTGCAGCTCTTATGACTTCACAGCCCACGCACCCCACCCCCCACCCCAAGCCCCATGAACCAGCCGAGGGAGGAGGGCAAGGGGAGGAGGGCCACAGGCCGGGGGAGCGTGGTCTGGGTGCAGGGGGAGCTGGGCTCGAGTTTCTGGGTGAGCGAGGCTGCATATAGGTTTTGTGTGGAGCAGCCTTAATCATAATCGTCTGTTTTTTATGTTCTAGTCATGTGCTCGGCTCTTCTGCTCATCAGGCAAACCGAGCGTTCCCGGTTGGAGAAGTTTAAGGTCTTCCTGTTTGTCTGAGCTGCTGGCAGCAAAAACGTAGACATCTGTGCATTGTCCAGCTCATTTCCTTCCCTGCAGCAACCCCCCCCCCCAACCGCACCAGTGCCCCCCAGCCACATCGGCAGCTCTGTATTGTTCCTGTTCTTCCTCATGGTGACCTTGTGCTGACTGCCTGTTTGTTGTAATCACTCCACAGATAAAGTACTCCTTGGGACTTTTCTTTCAATTAAATGCTTGGGGCTGGCAAGTTGAGGATGTAGCTAAAATGCAGTGCACGAAGTGCAAGTCAGACCAGGGTGAGACTCACTTTCGTTCCTGCTCAGCCATCTCCTTGCTGCTTTTTAGGAGAAAAATGTTTGGTAGGACGCGAACGGCACTGTCTGCCCCTGGTCTCTGCTGACCACTGCCCCCCAACCCCAGACACATGGTCCCCTCATTCCTACCCCTCGGACTGCTCTTTGTCTCTCTGGCCGGTTCCTCGGATCCCCAGGGCACCTCCCCTGTGTCCCTTACTCTCCTTGCTCTGAGATCTCTCAGTGCCTGCTGTACGCCCCTAGAGATCTCGGGTTCTTCCTGACCCAGTCTGGATGCACGGTCTCGCCGCACCTATCCCTCCCTCTGTATTCTTACTCCAGGGAAGGGATGCATTCAGGTGGTTGGACAGAAATCTGAGAGTCCGCCAAGACTCCTCTTCCCGGCCATCTCCACTCCGCCAGGCTGCTTCTGACACTCCCTTTCCGACCTGCGCCTCTCACCGCCACAGTTCTGGCTCTGAGCTTTTGTCACCTGGCTTGCTGCAGGGTCTTCCCCTGTGGCCTCCGGCAGGCCGTCACCGGCAGCGCAGGCTCTGCCTGGCCTCTTGGTAGTGGTGTGTGGGATCCCGGGAGCCGCCACCCCCTCGGAACTGTCCTGGTGATCGCCAGCTCCCGGCAGACCCTGCGTGCCCCTCTGCCTGCGAGTGAGCGAGGTACACATGCAGACGCACTCAGGGCACGTGTGTCCTTACTTGGCTTAACCCTTACACGTATCCTAGAGGTCATCTTCTTAAAGGCAGATCTGAATATGTCACTTTGATGCTGAAATTATTCCAGGGGTCCCTCTTCATAATGTGGAGGACAAAGTTCCAAATCCCAGAGCTATCCAGCCCCTCACTAGTTGGCTCCTGCTGTCTTTCCCTGTCACATTCCTGCCTGCACCCCCTTGTGTCCCGTGACAGTGAATGTGCTGGCACTCTTCCCCGTGGGCTCGCCTCCCTCCCGGCGAGCACGGGACACCCTCTTCACTGACAGCTCTGACAGCATGGAGGAAGAGGACTGATCACCTTGTGTCCCAACTGTGGCTGAGATCCAGGCACATGCACAGACTTACAAAGTTAATGTTGACGGTGTGTGAATAGGACCTTTCACTCTCAGAAATGAGATCAGTTCACCCCTTGGTTCCGGGATTTGCCTGTGTGGTTTCTGAGGAATACCAGACTGCTACAACTTCTCTTTCTTTTTGATGAGGAAATTGGGGGGGACCCTTGTCCCTAATTAAATTGTGTGTCTTACATAAGATGCAGAGCTCCTAGTTTTCTCAATTATATCCATTGCCGCCCCCTTCCTTCCTCTCCTGAAAATGTTCCACGTGGCCAGGAGCTCCTAGAGAACTTAGCAAAAGGGACAGCTTGCAGAAAGGGTTTCAAATTCCTTTTTGGGGTCACGTCTTATATTTACAAACTCTTCCTCTAATGTCATTTATTTTTTTCCCTGAGCCAAATATAAATATGCACTCACTTTGTCAAGTGCAAGCTGCTGCTTCAACTGGTGAGTCCCACCAGCACAGGTGTTTCAGGCCCGGAGGGCCCTGCGCTCTGGAGCAGAAGCAGATGAGGGAAGAGTGGGCCTGCCAGGGATGCCCCCCTTGAGCCTCCAAAACCAGTATAGGCCTGATGTTCAACAATATGAGCACGTTTGTCTCTTGAAACTGCGTAAACTCGGTGTGTTTTAGGAGTTTCTTTCTTGATAGAATTTGGATGAAAAAGCTAGGCTCACTCAGAGTTCATCCTTGTTCCTTGAAAGCATTATGAAAAGTTCACAAATGATCCTGTCCGAGAAAACCACGAATTTGAATGGAGAAGAGGGGGCTGTTACAACAAAGAGGTTAATTTTAATTCCTTTGTTTAAAATTCATCATGCTCTCTAGCTGGCAGATAGGCCAGGGTGAAATCTCATTCTCCAGTTCAGCCACCATTTCTGCTTATATACCCCCCAAAACAGGAGGGTTATCCACCGCTTTGATTTTGCTCAGAATATGAGGAGCGTCTGCACCATCGAGCCCCTCAGCATTCCTTTCAGAATGTTGTTATATCCCCGTCTGGGGTTATCCAGCAGAAGCCAGCAATAACCCTCATCTTCTTTTCCCCCAACTGCAGTTTTCCCTTCGATTCACTTCCCGGTCATTGTGTTCCTGATAAAACCTTATCATAGTTTTCTCCGGATTCTCCCCCTCCTGTACTGCCCACCCTGGTCCACCACGGCGAGTTCTTAGGGCTGATCTGGCCCCTCAGTGGCCCAAGTCTGTCTGGCCTGAGTCTGTTTCTTCATTGCCCTTGAGGGCAGTGAATGTCTCTGTGTCTCCTCCTGCCCATCCTGTCTCTACCCCGTGACCCAGTACGTTGCTCTGCACACCTTGGACAGTCTGATCTTGAACAAGGGGTTAGTTTCTAGAGGGAACTGTTTTGTCTTAACTCTTGAGAGCTTGAGTGAGCTCAGCTGCTAATCCCAGTGATAGATGAGGATAAATGAATGCATGTGAATATGACTTCTCCAGTCTGGGGAGCTGCCAGAATGAGACTCCTTGTTAAGTGCTTTAGTTTCCGCAGAGATTTGATGAGCATTATTTTCAAAGAAGGGTGAAGAAAAAAAACCACAAAAAACAGGCAACCAGCTATTCTGGGTCCCAGGAAAAAGAAGAGCTATTTTTGCAGAATATGGACAGGTTCAGCATTACCTCTAAAATCCATTACTTCTGTCCTGTTAAGCTTCCGGGTCCTGGGTTTCTCCACGGGAGTGGGAAGTGTGTCTGGGTGTGCACAACTCATTCATCAGCTTCGCAGCACCTGTACATAGCCAGCCTTCCAGACGGGCAGGGCGTTTTTATTCCTGCCCATATCACGGAAGCATAATAAGGTTTAGCCCTTGCTTCTATGAATGGCCACCTCTGCTAAAGCGCATTTGGGAACAAAGGTCAGGAAGTTAGGAGGCGTTAAATTGGACGTGTTCTTTTCATGAGTGCTGTTCTTGGTGTTGACATAGCTTTATTTTCACAGCCCATGCCTGCAGCCTGCTTGCCAATATAGGATGTCTGTGGTTGACCGCCAAATAATTTGTCTTACCAGCACCTCTTACCCTTGGCCTTTGCTATCTGTGATTATCAAATAATTTGTCTTACCAGCACCTCTTACCCCTGGCCTTTGCTATCTGTGATTATCATTTCTAATCAGATCAGTTTTACTTGAACCTTGGTAAAAGATTGCCTTTGACAGCATTGGACCAAAATTAAAAAAAAAAAAAAAAAATTTTTTTAATCCATCCATAATCTCACTGATAATGCCAAGGAAAATTGAAAATCACTTTAAATTAATGTCAGCTCAGCAGCTTCATCACCAGGCTGTTGGGTTGGAGTGCTGAATTTTTAAACATCATTTGAATCACTTGGTTGATCATAACAAAACAAGACATTTTATTAGATCATTAATAAGAATACTTATCAGAAATAAGTGCCCCTGGATGGATGCAAATCAGCCTTCTGGGGCCATTTATAACTGAGGAGAGAATTACACTGCCTGACTTTAATAATTCACCAAAGAACAGAGAATAAACAGCAGCAAACATTAATTTTCTAGGACAGTTTCATATGTTTTATGTTTTGAAATAAAAGGGATGTGACTTTTGACTCCTGCCTGAAACAAAACTCCTTCCAAAGGAGTGTCTCCTGTTGCTGGCTTCTCCAGCTGGAGACTTGATACTAAGAGACATTGGTGAATCAGCTGGTACCCTCCCTAAATACGTAAGAAACCAATAGATAAATACTTCAAAACGATGAAAACTTTGTATTCTGTCATGTCCTTTGTCATATGGGCATGAAATTCTTCATGATCAAGCCTTTTATTTGTCTAGGACGGGTAGCAAAAGTATCTGAGAAAGAAAGCAACCTTTTATGACCATGGATTTTCAGAACTGAATGAGGGTGCTTCTATTGCAGGATCCCTCTCTGGAGCGAAGGACAGGAGAGGGCCCCATTCGTAGCTGTTAGCCCAAAGACTGGAGTGGAGAAGGCTCTACTGTGCTTCCAAGAAAGAGAGATACTCTGGAGCTGGAAATGAAAGGTCAGAGCTGGGTTCCTCCACCGTAGGGAGAAAACAAGAAGACGATGATAAGAGGGAGCCAGTCTAGTCCACACCCTCTGACCATGACCTTGGACAAGTCCCTGTGTGCTGCCCAAGGGTGTGTCCCCCAGCCCCTACCCTAGTCTACTCAGCACTGTGATTGGATGTGACCTTCTTTTCTGCCACTTTTTTTTTTTTTTTTTTTTTTTTTTGCGAGCCAGTGCAGGGGCAGAGGGAAAGGGAGACTAGAGAATCCCAAGCAAACTCCCTACTGAGCATGAAGCCCATAATGGGGCTCGCTCTCACCACCTTGCAATCATGACCTGAGGTGAAATAAAGAGTCGGACATTTAACCACCCGAGCCACCCACGTGCCCCTCCCCTACCACCCGTAAGCCGCTGCGTTTGGCCTTCCTGCCGTGTCCCCTCTTGGCCCCTCCCCCAGAGGCCTCCCACTCTAGAAGAGTAGAACCTGGGGGGCTGCCTGCTCACGGGAGCCCCTGGTCTGGGAGAAAGTGGTGAGAGGTGGTCTGGTGCTTGAAGCAGCTGCCTTTTGGCGCCAGAAATGACAGTGGTGGTCTGCAAACCCACCTCTGTCTCTTCGTGCCTGAGCTGCCGAAGCCAGAATAGTTGGGCGAGCTGTGTGGTCACAGGCCAGTTAGGCGAGAGCCGACACCAGCACCCGTGTTTTCCTGGCTTCCTGTCCGGTGCTTTTTCCCCACCTGTTACTTTGCCATCGGACCGACTTCAATCTGGAGAGGGTTACTGGTGCTCAAAGATCATTTTTTGTGGCCTCGTGGAGACAAAAAGCCTTTTGAGAACAGAAAAATAACTGTTGATCAATAGGATAGTAATAGTAGTGCTTCCTACGCCCTAGTGAGTGCGGTTCTGCCTCACTTTCTCTGCGTGGGTTTCGTCCCCCTTTGTGACACCCTGCGAGGCTGATCACTCTCATCAGCCCGTTTCAGAGACGTGAACCTCACTGTCCACAAACACCGAGCTGGTCGCGGTCGGGGTGACGACACTGAAGGAGGACCTGGCTCCCCGCCACACCCTGCCTGCTCGGTGACTCCTTTTTATGGGGAAAAGACTGCTGCCTGAAGGTGACACAAATGGCCGCATGCCAGGCAGGCTTTAGAGAACAGGAGGCTCTAAATGGCAAAAGGAGTGCCTTGGGCATGGCCCCAAAAATGGCCATTCTGGTGCAGCTTGGGAGCAGGGGAGGCCGGATGCTGTTCTGGGAGGGTGGGCCGTGCGCTGGGAACACCGAGCCCGTCATTTCTTTCAGCTTGGTGAGCCTCACAAGCCTCTGTGGTACGTACTGCCGGCGCCCCATTTTGCAGACACAGAAACTGAGTCACAGAGGGAGATCTGTGCCGAAGTCACCGTCTAGGACATGGTAGAACCAGGATTTAAATCCAGGCGGTCTGGCCCTAGACCACATACCTCCCTGGTGCTGCCTTTGTAGGGGATCTCACTGGTCTGGAAGGGCCGAGCTGTGGGTGTTGTAGGAACTCAGGGTGAGCCCTCCCGCATCCTATGTGTGAGCCTGAGAGATCATCCCTCAAACACTGTGCGTGCAGCCTCCGTTTTATGCTGGAACCAGGAATTGTTAGCCACCCTGCTCGTGAGAGAGCTTGGCATTGAGGATGTCAGGAAAGAACTTTCTCTGCCCGATGAGGGTGTCTTCTCCTGAGGCCTGCGGTGATCAGGGCTGTGGAGAATGGTTTGCTGTCATAAAGTCTGTTGGTTCTTGTGACTTCAGCAGAATTTATGTCAGTGTCTTGGGGATGCCCCATTTTATTACCTAGCCAAACACGGTCTATTTTTTTTTCCCTCTGCTGATTCCCCCAGGCCCTCTTGCCTTGTACCGTTCTCTCATGAAGCCACGTGGGTTCTCTGTGAGTCACACCCTGCAGCCGGCCTGCTCTGGGGAGGCTGGTGCCAGGAGCCCACTGTGGCACCTGGTGTCCATCGCGCTGGACAGGTGTGTAAACCAGGACGGGCTTCCACTTTGCCCACCCACCTTGTGTATCAGCCCTTACAGGGGGAGAAGCTGGGGAACCGAGGGTTGGGGCACGTCTTCTAGAAGTGGACCTAATGCCATTTCTGCTCCCAGTCTTTCCAGCACGTTTGCTTTTGTTTTTTGAGCAGCCTGGTCTTCTGACACTCTGTTTTCTGGGATATCCAGTTGAACTCTCTCTCTGTTCACTATGTATGCCTCACTGTTGTTAGAAACTGTAACAGTAAATCTCTGTTTCCAGAAAGAAAGTACTGGGTCCTATGATCAAGTGCAAGCGTCCAGACTTCCAAATCTTGAACTTTGAGTCTGCGCCGACTCCATCTAGACTGCAGCGAGGAAAGCTCCCGGGACGTCCTCTGCCTGGTACATTCCTCAGTTGTTAGGCCAGCCTGGCAGTGTAGGCCAAGGCCGTTGCCTGCATTTCGGGACTGTTCTCCCTTTGCAAGTACCTGAAGCTGCTGGCAGCTGTGTATTGAGCATACTTTTCCCCAAAGAGTATGCGTCCCTTTGGGAGCTATGCCTAAGCCCATCTGTTTCCAAAACAGTTTGAATTCTAAATATCTGGGGAATTCCTCTAGTTAATAAATGAAGGAAGTTTATACCTACTTATGGTTTTGACTTTGGCATTCTCATTAGGGAAAGTTGAAAAATGCTGGGTAGCTTGATCTCTGGCTGTGAAGTCACTGAACTGGACAACGGTTAATGAACTGGGTGTGGCTGCAGTCTACAAATCTGGCTGGCTGATTTTTTTAGAGGTTTCAGAAAATCGGACATTGCAAATATGTGTGCACATTTGTGATCACACAGTGTTTCATGGGTCTTAAGTAGATGAGAGAAGGAAGGCTCTAGAGAGGAGAGGTTTTTGATGCCTAGAGTAATATAGTTGTGTTTGTGAGCACCCGCCTTGGACGCCTTACTCTAGACTGCGTGAGTGTTGGGAATGTAAAGCCTTGGGCCGATGTCCGTGCCCTGTCTGAGCTAGCTGGCACCCAACAAGTGTGTGCACACCAGGTGAGGGGTGGGGAGGTTCGGACCATAGGCTGCAAGTTGTATCTTCAGCTGCAGAAAACCAATATCGATGTGAGTGAAGTAATAGAAAAACGGTTGTGAGCCCTTCAGTGATGCTCTTGGAAATATGAGCGTGGTCTACAATAGACTTTGGCCTTTTCTTTTAACTCATTCAAAAACTTTGTGACTTCAGTGAGAATGGAAAAGGTCTGAAAAGAAAAAGCTGAGCAGTGGCTAGCATTGTCTTGGTCTCTG
>JAQQSY010008142.1:0-10049 GCA_028646535.1 Procyon lotor | reverse complement strand
CAAATAATACACAGCTAATTTTAACTTATTTAAGAAAACAATCTTTTTAATGCTTTAGGCTCTGAGCGTATTGTATCCCGGCAGGCAGTTGTTGTACCAATTCTAAAATTTGTATCTACTCGCTAAAGTCGTCCCTTAAAAATTTTACTAAGTATTACTTTTTTAGCTTTTAAGAAGATGACTTTATCTGCAATAAATGTGTTTCTGAAAATATATTTGTCATTACTTCAAACTTTTCTCTAATATAGACTGTTCCCTTCCCCCTCGATTCACACGTATAATCGCATCTGATTTGACGTAGTTTGGCTATATTGTGTCCGTGGGTGTATCTGAACACCAACCCCTGATCTCCTTTTTGAGGTGAAGAGAGGAAAACCTTCTATCTTGCCATGCGTCTATTCTTGGAGATCATCTGGCAGCTTAGGAAAAAAGAACACTAACATTTATCAAGACTCGGAGAGAAAACATATATAGATTTTCAAAGTGAACATAACCTTTCCGCCATTTCCAGTATGTGTGTGGAATCTAGGGCAGTGAATCATCTGGAGTCCATTCTACTGGGTGTTGAAGAGATTCAGATGCCTGTGTTTCTGTGTCCTGGGATTCCCTTTAAGCCCCCAGTAAGACCTCAGTATGAGAGCTAGATTCTGGAAGAAAGTTCATTCCAACATCTTCTCCGCTCTCTCTGGGAATGGAACTGTCTGTAAAATACAGGATTTGGACAGTGGACTCCCGAGTTGGAGATATTGACTGGCCACACTTCCGAAAGGATGCTCTCCCAGTAACTGCCCAGCAGGGAAACTGTGCAGCGACATTGGTTTCCTTTATAACACCCATGGGATTAGAAACTGCAGAATGTCATTTAGGTGTCTACCCATGCCAGCTGAATGTACTTGACTCAAATGACGCTTTTGGTTTGGTTTGGTTTGGTTTTCAGGGGTCGGATGGGAGAGTGTGCTGCTAAAGGGAGACGAGGCAGCCTCCGATGCCACAGAAACATCCGGCGCAGACATGACTGTCAAGGTAAGAGATGTCTTCTTTAGTTCGGTTCTCAAAGTATATGCCCAGAGGAAAATGAGCCTCTGGCTGACTTCTAGGAGCCAAATGAGCACTGCCCCTCAACTCTGCTGGGATTCTTTCTCTATTCACTGGCGCTTCAATAAGTCAGCCAGACGTAAGATTTTCTGAAATTTGGTATCTGGTTTAGGAAACCACCTGAAAGCTAGAATCCAAGACATGGATTCCAATGGGCTTGTTGCAGGGTCTCCAGGGAATATCTTCATGTAGGTTGTCTGCAAGGGGCAACCCCAGGGGCACAGTGGAGCAAAGCTGAGCATTCGGAGCTGAGAAACTGGGGCCACACTGTGCACTGTGAAGAAAGGTCAGAGAGGCAAAAGGAGCCTTGATCTTGACTCAAGATTTCCAGTAATGACAGTGGGAAGGCAGCACATGGCCCACTCCAGCTGGAACACCAGTGGCCAAAGGTTTACAAAAGGAGTCATCTGGAAATCAACCTAATTGTCACTGTTCAAATTAAATCCATGAATTTATAATCATTGCCTAGATTAAGAAATCCAAAGCAAAATTTACTAGACCCAACTACTTCCCCTCTATTGATAGATTAGACACAAAGGAATAGTTCTTCCTTCTTGAAATTCTGTTTATGATTCAGTTAACAGAGGCTGGGAGTAGGAGGACCTTCTAACATTTTTGTTTGAATGATTAGAATTTAAGCATATACCACTTATGAATTTTTCTTTGAAAAACCAAAAGTAGTGTCCCTCCCTTTTTTCTAAGTTAGCTCTAGGCCCAACATGAGGCTTGAACTCACAACCCCCAAGATCAGGTGCCCCAAGTAGTGTGTCCCTCTCTATATTGAGATATACCTAGGTGTGTTTCCCTCCTGGATTTGTTAGTAGAGGTCGTACAAAAGAACATACAGGATGAATTTATCCAAGCTTTCCTTTGTAATGTGAAGGCTGGATTTGTGTTATCTATGTTTCAAATGTTAAAGAAAGCAAACAAAAATGCCACAGTGAAATTAAGTGAAAGATGGGATAGTAACCTGATCAGTCAAAAAAGTCAACTAATCTAAATAATAACTATCCAGTACTGAAAGTTCATTTGCTTATAATTCTGTTATTATGTTTAACAGAGTTTGCAAGACAATTACGTACATTCAATGGTGTATTCGTGTTTCACTGACTATTATTGCAAAGACAAGTTTGCGTCTATGGGCGCATTGGACAGAGAGGGACAGGTGGATGAACTTGATGGATTCGCCCTTTTGGAATCTGGCATCTACTTAAGAGTTTGTTTCTGAGCTGTGTTGCTGGTATAGCTGCAGATGTAGTGCAGACATTCAAATGATCAGAAAGCCTAGAGTTTATTTTGTAAAAGCAAATGGCATATTCTGATAAAAGCAAGTCTTGTCCGAGTCCCATTTTTATAAGGCTGCTGCTTAATCAGGCTGTTGATCCTTGGAACCAAATCTTGACTGAAGTTGTATTTGGGTCTAGCCAGTTTAGATGTCATTCTTGATCTCTCCTTCTCTTCTCTTTTAATGAATAGCTGGGAATGTTTAACAGGGGATTTTTAGTTCTTTAGAACTGAACCCACTCCGAAGAATGGACACCATACACTTTAAAAAGTTAACCAAAATAGAAGTATATTTAAATACATTAATAAATTTCTACAAATATTATCAAGTTCCTCTATTAATGCCAGTCTATTTGCACTAAAGAATTTGTGAAGCCTCTGATGGATATAACTTAAGGAACTACTTCTGTTTAGATCTTCTCCTTTGGTTTTCCCAATTATACAGCAATCACTGTTTTTTTCCCTTTGCTTCTTACTGTGGTTTCCACCCCACACTGCTTGATGTATCCATCCTGTCCTTATACCTATCCTAAAGTACTGTTTTTTTTTCCTCCATCTATAAGTGCCCGATGTTCATTAATTAACTACAGACTCCTTATCATATATCCGTATATGTAAAGCTATTACTGTTTCTAATAGCTACTTCATATATCCTTGCAATATCAGTTCTTCCTGCCTTCTGCCCCACAAAAACAAACTATTCTACTAAAACTCTAATTACAATAAAACGTGACTCATTAACAGTTGGCGAGGGGAGTATCAGGAGAAATCACTAAAAAAGTTTAGTATCCTCCATCTTGCTCTTCCTATAATAGACATATCTATCTTAGTGCTTAGAAATTCTCCTTCTGAAAATGGGGCAAAAAAATTTTTTTGCAATGTCACAATTGTCTGAATGTGGTTTTTGTCTACTACATGTAGCCTTTTAATACCATGTCTTATTTTGAAATGACAAAGTCATGCTTCTAAAAATGTACATGACTCAGAGGAGTAAATTCATTCATAAATAAACATCTGTCATTGCAAGGAATATTGAACTAAGAGCATTTATATTAAAAACACCCTCTAAATATATCAATGTGTATAGGAGCATCATATAGGTCTGCACAACAATTTTAAATCACTTGGTGTAGTAGGTTGAATTGTGAACCCATTCCTTCCCCCCCAAAAAGAGATGTCCAAGTCCTGTACCCTGGTACTTGTGAATATGACCTCTTTTTGGAGAAAGGGCCTTTGCAATATAATTAAGTTAAGAATCTCTGGATGACGTCACCCTGCTTTAACCCAGTCCAATGATACATGTCCTTACAAGAGACAGAAGGAGGAAACACACCTGGGAAAGGAGGCCACGTGAACAGATGGAGGCAGAGATTGGAATATGTGTAGGCCCAAACCAAGACCACATGGAGCCAACCAGAAGCTGGAAGAGGCAGGGAAGGATTCTCCCCTAGAACCTTCAGAGGGAGCGCAGCCCTGCCAATACCTTGATTTTAAACTTCTGGCCTCCAAATTGAGAGAGAATTTCTGTTTTTTTTAAGCCATGAAGTTTGAGGTAATTTATTAGGGCAGCCCTAGGAAACAGATACACTCAGATCTATCAGGAATTTTATACCTACTTTTCACAAGTGCCAATGCCAGAGACGTGGAAAACCAGTACTCTACACACTCATCACTGTTTTCTTAGTATACTGTATTCACTCTTTTTTTATTGAAGTATAAGTTGACTTATATGACTGAAGTCATTATAGTTGACTGATGACATATTATTGACATTATATGTCACTTACATGACTAATGTCATTGGTTGACTAATGACATATATGACTAATGATGTTACATTAGTTTCAGGTGCACAACATAGTGATTTGACAAGTCTAAATGTTGTGCTCTGCTCATAAGGTAGCTACCAATTGTCACCATATAGCACTATTATAGTATCATCATATTCCTTATGCTGTTTTTATTTTTATTGTTTTTTACACTGCTGATGATGACTCTCACAGCCATGCAAGCTTGAGAAAATACTGGTTTGTGCCTTTTTTTTTTTTTAAATCAAGCAGCAAAACAGAACAAGATATAATGTAGAAGCTGTCCTAAAGTATAACTATCCTTGTGTTCTAGTGAACAGACACAGGCTGAAATAGGTTAGTGGTTCTCTTGAAACAAGAACAGGTGAAAACAACTTTTAAAAAAGTGAACAAAGTAGGGGTGCCTGGCTGGCTCAGTTGGAAGAGCACGTGACTCTTGATCATAGGGTTGTGAGTTCAAGCCCAAAATTAGATGTAAAGATTGCTTAAAAGAGTAAACTTAAAAAAAAAAAAAACCAAAAAACGGAGGGGGGCGAATCCTAATAGATTCATCTAATTAGTCCATCTAATAGATGAATGGCTAAGTTCATTATAAATTATCCCTGTGACATTCATTCCATAACTGGAAGCCTGTATCTCCCACCCCCCTTCACCCATTTTGCCCATCCCTACCACCCCTTTCCCTCTGGCAACCATCAGTTTGTTCTCTGTATTTATTTATGGGTCTGTTTCTGCTCTTTGTTTGTTCACTTGTTTTGTTTTTTAGATTCGACACATAAGTGAAACCACATGGTATTTGTCCTTCTTTGTCTGACTTATTTCACTTAGCATAACACCTTCTAGGTCCATCCATGTTGTCACAAATGGCAAGGTCTCATCCTTTTTTACAGCTGAGTAATGTTCCATTATATACATATATATGCCACATCTTCTTTATACATTTGTCCATCAATGGACACATAACACTGTTCACTAGAAGAAAAGGGCACTCCTATTTCAGAATAGCTTCTATGTTTTACCTTATTGTGTTTTGCTGCTTGTCTAGACGTTGTTTTTTTAGAAAAGGGATAGATTAGTCTTTCCTAAAACTTTCATGACTGTGAGAATCACCTGCAGCAGTGTATAAAAAAAACAACAAAAACAACAGTAAAAATACAGCTTCCCAGGCTGCTTCTTTCAAAATTCAAGATCAGGATTTGAGAAGTAGCATTTTTAAGGAGTGCTCCAGGTGACTGTGGCAGTCAGTTTGGGAAAACATTGCCTCTGCATACAACTAATGCAGGGTCACGTGTGGCCACGTGAGCCCTGTCATTGCTCCCTGTTCTCTAGTTTCCACCTAACCTGAGAAAGGACTTCACTGTCCAAAACCCTTTGATTCCATTCCTTTCGTTTTGAACACTGACCAAAGCTCAGGGCCCTCTTCCTGATTGGTGATGTGGAGTGGGACAAGGGACACGGGGTTGGGTAGGGCCTCAGTTCATTTTTCCTCTTTAGTATCCCTGCCACCAGCCCCACCACTGTCCTGGGTAGGGGTGTGGGCTCATCAGACTCTTCTTAACACTTCTTTCCTTTCTCTCTTGCTTTTCTGTCTGCTTATTTTCCCCTCACATTTCAGTTTTGAAAAATAATAATAATGATCTTTATTAGTGTATCAATTTTTTTTATAGTGACCAAACATACATAACAAAATTTACCCCTTTAACCATTTTTTTAAAAAAGATTTTACTTATTTGGCAGAGAGAGACACAGTGAGAAAGGGAACACAAGCACGGGGAGTGGGAGAGGGAGAAGCAGGCTCCTCACTGAGCAGGGAGCCCAATGTGGGGCTCGATCCCAGGACCCTGGGATCATGACCTGAGCCAAAGGCAGATGCTTAACAAGTGAGTCACCTAGCTAGCCCCTCCCTCCTTAACCATTTTTAAGTGCAGTTCTGTAGCATTATGCCATTTGTACTGTTCTGCAGCCATCCCTACCCTCCATCTCCAGAACTTTTTCATCATCTCAAACGAAAACTCTGTACCCATTAGATATGAATTCCCCATTCCCTCCTCCCTCCAGCTCCTGGCAACCACTTCAGAGTTACCTTTTATATATAATATCTCCTTGTCTTCTCAAAGGGAATTTAAGTACATCCTATTAATCTTTTTTTTTAAGATTTTATTTATTTATTTGACAGAGAGATCACAAGTAGGCAGAGAGGCAGGCAGAGAGAGGGAAGCAGGCTCCCCACTGAGCAGAGAGCCCAATGCAGGGCTCCATCCCAGGACTCTGAGATCATGACTTGAGCCGAAGGCAGAGGCTTTAACCCACTGAGCCACCCAGGTGCCCCCATCCTGTTAATCTTAAAAAGTCAGTCAAATGGCTAAACCCTATCCTAGCATTTTCATATCCTGTGGACAAGGCAAGCTAGAAAGGTGATTACTTTACAAATGTTTAAGAGTAGTGTTGCAAATAAAGGCATCAGGTGCTTAATGCTAGATTTTAAATGAATTTGCTGGTGACAGCACTTCCTTTCTTCTGTGGAGTAAACTACCCAGTGCCAATATCCTGGAAGTATCTTGGCTTTATTCAGCTGGATGCACTGCTGGGAGCCAGAAATTGTATCTGTTGGGCTATACACTGTTTCCTTGAATTTTGTTTGTATGACGACTATTCAAAACTATACCAGTTGGGTTGGAACTTTATCGGTCTATGTTAAAGAACTATCTTCTGAGTAGAAATCATGTGGCTTGGCTGCCATTTTAATCAGATACATACACGAACTAAATCCCAAACGTCATCTGTACCTTGCCCTCTCGTTCTGTATAAAGATACTAAAAACTTTTATATTTGCAAAAAGGAGCACAGAAAATTCTAGTACTGCAGATTCTTTTTTTTCTTCAGAAAGAAGTCTTGTACTTTACATTATTAAAAGATAAACTGAGACCTATTAAACATTTTAAGAGTTTATTTGAAGAAAGATTATTCAAATTGGGCAGCACTTAGTCTGAAGTGGAAGTGTTTAGTCTCTCTCCAAACTCAGGGAGAGATTTGTACAGAGAAAAGACAGAAGCAAAGAAAGGAAATTATTGATTGCTTATAGCTTAAAGCCTAGTTGGCTCTTGTGACTGGCCTTCCTTAGTGTTTTGATTTTATAACCTTGACGCATTTCCAGGCTTAGATTTTGGTTGGCTTACATAGACGGCCGTGACAATCAATAGAGCCACCTCAGTCTAATTAATTTAACGACATATACAATATTCCTCATTTGTGCTTAGGCAAGAAACAAGATGAGTACCATTTAGGCAGGTTGGAGATTCTGGCTGTTAAACCATTAAAAAGGGGGCATGTTTCCTAATCAAGGACGTGGGAAAGCAACATTTAAAAAAAAAAAAAAAAGATGTTGTTTTTCTATACGTAAGATTTACCACTGGGAGAAAGATTGTTCTGGAAGGGCAGATGGTCTCCATTACAAAAGGGGGAAAGCATTTAGAATCTTCCGGTGATGAATAGAGGCCACAGGTTACAGCTTTCTTTGGACGTGGCTTTTAAAAAGCCATTCTGCTGAGGGTCCTTTGTTGGCAGCTGCGTGGAACCGCTTGTCTTTTGTATTTGAGGATGACTACACCGAGGACTGTTTTGTGGGGGGGACCCCAAGTCATTTCCACATTGTGTCCACACATAAAGATTGCTCTCAATTTGCTTCCTTTCCAAAGGAAATATTTTTGTCGCAGATAGTTGCAATCCTTTAAACTCAAGTGGATCTCGGAGAGGGTGAGAGGCATCCCAAGACCCTACAGCTACCTTTTCACAGGAGTCCCTGTTTGAGAATCACTGTCTTGAATTTTTTTTTTGAAATATGCGTTTTGCATTGTTACCAGGTAATAGATGTGAAAGGCCATGCCGTAGACTGTAATAAGCTGCATCAAATTGGTTATTATCATTCCTGTGTGTTATTCCCTCTTTGCCCAATAAAATGAAAGTCACATAAATGAAATCATAGCCATTGACGGATCTCCATTATCTATGTATAGATAAGGAGTATTCCTGTCAAAGGAAAGATCTAGGTACTTCTTTGCCATTTTATTTCTTCATCGTGTTCCCTTGCCAACAGTCATAGTTGAAATGGATTGAGCATTTGCTATGAGCTCAGTTCTGCGTTAGGCCCTTCTGGGTACCATCTTATATAATCCTCAAGTTGACCCTGAGAGGGAGAGGCTCTTATTAATCCCATTTTACTGATGTGGCCACTGGGGCAGTCAATTTAAGTAACTTATCAAAGATCTCAAAGTGAGCATTTGAACCCTGTAGAAAGACACTGCTTAGCATCTTGATTTGAGTATTAATGAAATGCAAATTAGTTTCACTAGTTGGAACGCAGGGGTGATCTCAGGATGGGGCAGGAGTAGCTTTGCCAGATAAAATACTGAACACTCAATTGAATGAATTTATTAATTAGATTAAATTTGAATTTTAGAGAAGTGATGAATAGATTTTTAGTATCAGTGTGTCTCAAATATTGCCTGGGACATACTAAGAAATTGTTTATTGGTTACCTAAATTTAAATTTAACTGGGCATCCTATATTTTAATTTGCTAGGTCTGGCAGCCCTAGTCAAGAGGAATGTTGCAAAGGAGGTGAAGACAATTGCTTAATGTATCTGATTATTGTGGTTTAGGATTTTTTTTTTTTACTATGACTTCTTTCAAGGATAACAATGTGTTTTATGAAGCTTTAAATCAGACAGATAAATAGTTTCAGCTCACAAAATATACTGATAGCCTATCAACAGACCTCTCCTGACTTTTTTTTCCTAGAAATAAAGGCTTCCAAATCTAACTCATGTCAAGATCTGTACCTCACTGGTTTCTCTGTGAAGTGAAACTGTAGGGAACTCTGTCTCCAGTTTCTTTGTTTCTCTTGAATGGAAACAAACAAACAAAAACAAAAAACCAACAACCAGCTTTTCTTCAATCTGGGCATGTTATGGTTTTTCTGAAGCCCATTTTAGAATTTTAATTTTAGCTGGGCTATCAGTGTTGCCCTGATTTCATTTTCTGCAGATAGCTTCATCATCCCAGTTTTTAAAATGTTGATGAAATATTCTTGCACTTTTACCAACTCTATTACTTGGTAAAATTTCCCTCTCTCTGAGTGGTCACCTCCTAAAAATAGATGACAGTGGCCTGGATATTCCAAGCCAAAGTTCTGATATATTCACAAATATTTCCTGGATACATCAGTGCATTTCCTCTTATGTTCATTTCTAGCATTCCAGCAGTGGGAGCAACTAGTGATGATAAAGCTCTAGAAATAGTCTCTGTCCATATAGGTCAGAGCCTATTTGCAGATAAGCCTGTCTTCTAACAAGGGGCTCATTGGCAAGTACCGAAGTCTATGACTTCCCATAGAACTAAGGTAAGGAAATCAAATGCAGAACCCATTGGCAGAAGCCTTTGGTGCTCTTGGAAAGCTGCCAGTCAGGTTCCCGCTTAAGCAGGGGCTTTGCCTTTCCAGTTCATTTATTAATAAATTATCATGAATATCTGGGAGCGTTTAGAATGGTCACAAGTCATTCCTAAGAAACAAATTATTCACCTGGCCATTTACAATTGGCCTTGTCCTTCTGAAACAAGTTGGGCATCATGGAGGTTTCATAAATCTTGAGTGTACTTCTCAGGAGTTATCTCTCAGATTTACAGGCAGAAACATCTTGCTTCACTGTACAAGTATTTAAGATTGTTTAAGTGAGTATCTAATGTTCCTCTAGATAAATTAGCAAATGCTTTCCTTTTCATCTCTTTTCTACCCATCCCCCAAAGGCTCTCCTCCTTGCTTTCTTCTGCAGGAGTGCAAACTTGTAGTTCACGTGGTGAAAATAA
>JAQQSY010008141.1:0-10050 GCA_028646535.1 Procyon lotor | reverse complement strand
TGAATGGATAAAGAAGATATGGTCCACATATACAATGGAATATTGTGGCTCCATTAGAAAGGATGAATATCCAACTTTTGTATCAACATGGACGGGACTGGAAGAGATTATGTGGAGTGAAATAAGTCAAGCAGAGAGAGCCAATTACCTTATGGTCTCACTTATGTGCTGAGCATAAAGAAAAACTTGGAGGGCATTGTGAGAAGGAAGGGATGGGGGAATGGGGGGAAATCAGAGGGGGAGATGAAGTATGAGAGACTGTGGACTCTGAGCAACAAACTGAGGGTGTTGGAGGGGAGGGGGTGGTGGGTTGGGCAAGCCTGGTGGTGGATATTGAGGAGAGCACGTATTGCATGGAGCACTGGGTATGGTGCATGAACAATTAATCTTGGAACACTGAAAAAATACAATAAACATATTTGGGGGAAAAAAGAAAACTAAAAGACAACCTACAGATTTTGCAAATGAAAAGGGTTAGTATCCCAAATTTGTAAAGAACTTATGAAATGCAACACCCAAAAACCAAATAATCCAATTCAAACCTAGGCAGAAGATATGAACAGGCATCTCTCCAGAGATGACATCCAGAGGGCCAACAGACACATGAAAAGATGCTCATCATCACTTATCTTCAGGGAAATACAAATCAAATCTGCAATATCACCTCACACCTGTGAGAATGGCTAAAATAAGAAAACATAAGAAACAACAGATGTTGCCGAGGATACAGAGAGAAAGGAACACTCTTGCCCTATTGGTGGGAATGCAAACTGGTGCAGCCACTGTGGAAAACAGTATGGAGGTTCCTCAGAAAGAAATCCAAAGAACACAAAAACACTAATTCAAAGGGATACATGAACCCAATGTTTATACTAGCGTTATTTATAATAACCAAGATATGGAAGCAGCCCAAGTGTCCCATTGATTGATGAATGGATAAAGAAGATGTGGTGGTGTGTGTGTGTGTGTGTGTGCGTGTGTGTGTGTGTGTGTAATGAAATACTACTCAGCATAAGAATGAAATCTTGCCATTTGCAACAACATAGAAGGAACTTGAGAGAATAATGCTAAGCAAATTAAGTTAAACACCATATGATTTCACTCCTATGTGGAATTTAAGAAACAAAAGAAATAAGCAAAGGAGAAGGAGAGAAAGAAAGAGATCAAGACACATATTCTGAATTATAGAGAACAAACTGATAAACTGACAGTTACCAGAGGCGAGGTGGGGGATGGGTGAAATAGGTGATGGGGACTAAGGAGTGCAGTTGTCGTGATAAGCACCAGGCCATTTATGGAATTGCTGAATCACCATATTGTACACCTGAAACTAATATAACACTGTATGTTAACTACCTGAAATTAAAATAAAAACTTAAGAAAACTAACTAAATAAATAACGAAAAATATCTTAAAGAGTCTTAGGTTACATGCTTGTGGCATTCAGAATTTTTTTTTTTGGCCCCAACAAAGAAGTGGTTAGCAGATGGGGAGGGGGCTGACATGAAGTACCATTTGCTGTTAAATGGTCTTCCTGGCAGGACACAGGTGTTGGAGTGGAAGTGAGTAAGAGAGCAGATGGGCTGAGCAAGGAACCTTAGAGAAGGCCCACTCAATGGCCTCTATTTTCCATGGGAAGTCAGGAGCCATGTCAAATTAGCTGCTAGGAAAAGAGATCGGCAGGTTGAGTAAAGAGTTTGAGAAGAATGGTGACAATTTAAAAACCAAAAGAAATTACAGAGTGATGAAGAAGTCACAACTCAGGTTAATGGTCACAAATTCATGTTGATATAAGATTTCAAAGGTGTGTGATTTTTTTCCCCCTAAGTTTGTTTATCATCTCATGGGGAGAAAGGTAGATAGGCCGGGCCCAGTTCAGCTGGGAGACTGCAGCCAAAATCAAAGAGCAGAAGAGTCAGTGTATCCTTAGAAAGCAACTCCAGGTGAATGACCACAGTCCAAACCATCTGAGGAACGAGCTGAGGTGAATGTGTGGCAGAACTCTCCAGAAAGTGAGAAAGAATGGAGACAGAGCTTGTATATGGTGAGGAAAACACAGCAAGAATTCAAACCCTGGTCTGCCTGGCTCTGTAGTACATGTTCTTTCCACTGTCCAAGTTCCCTCCTTTTTGAACATCGATTCAGCCCCAGGCTGAGTGTGGGAAGAATGTGTGCCAGCCCCGGTCTAGACCTGCTAGCCCAAAGTCCTAGTGTCTGTCCTAGAATGGGTGCTGAGAGTTTGGAACAGGTCTGTGGGCCTTTCAGAAGTCCACTCTCTCTCCACAAGGAAGCCCTCCCTGATTCCCTCAGGCTGGGGGAGGCCACGACTTCTAGACTCCATTGCTCTACCCTCTGCAAAGACTAAAAGCTTCTGCAGGACTAATCCTGGGGTCTGGTCAAGGAGAGGCTTCAGAAATATTGTCTTGTAAGGATCTCAAACACAGATGGGCTACTGAAGATGACAGTCTCTGAATATAACCATTTAAATGTGTTGGGATATTCTAGAATACATGATTCTGTCTATCCCTTGCCCTCTTAGTGTTTAGTTCCTCCAAACACTTCCCCTGGTTCCAAAGGCAGCCTTAACTTTTCCATTCCCCAGGGATCTGAGCAGAGTCACTCTGCAGTGGCTCAAACCTGGCCTCCCCTGGAGATAGGCACTGCTGCCAAGATGTCCCTGTGTACTGAGATAAAACTCAATCCCTCTGCCACAAAGACATCCTGGGCTCTTGCAGGATGTGGAGTGGCAGAGCAACCTGGAACAATAGCCAGGGTGAGTAACTTATGGCCCCACCACATCCCCTTCTCACTTCCCAGATGGGTGACTGCCAGTACCTTAGCCTCAGACATGGATAACAGTGGAAGGGTTGGCAAATAACACAGAAGAAAGAGAAGTAATCAGTCTTGAACCATGAGAAATACTAGTCCCATCTCCTGCTTGGAGAAGAGGGCCTGAAGGAAGCTACCTATCCGAGGTTCAGGGAGTTGAAAGTTCAGACCACATTCCAGGGAGAGATGTCCCTTATAGCCAAGTTCGCTTCCCATCTGGCTTTCTGAGATCATCTGAGCTGTGGTTCAGCATCTCAGCTACACTTCTTCTTGTCTAGACTGGCATTTCTCCACAGGCATTCTTTGTCACACTGGTCTGGCTTCCCATAGAGGCCCTATGGTGGTACAGGGTAATCCTGACAGCAGGACTCTGTGAACCAAGTGGTGAAAGAGACCTGGGAAGTCTCCTCTTGCCTCAATTCCCTTGTTTTCGGTATTGTCCATCTTTCATTTCTGTCTGGCATCTCAGTCCAGAACCTTGCTGGGAGAATTTTTCCAGAAACTAACCTGTCTTCTGAAAGAATGCAAGACACAGGAGAAGGAATCATAGAGCTGTACCTTAGAAAATCATCCTGTTTTCAATCTCATTTCTTACTCTTGCCTTTATCAACTCTAACTCCTTAGTGTGGCATAACCTCATCTCTACAAACTTAATCTTCCATTTCTGCCAGTTTCTTTCCACTCTTCCAATGATTGCTCCTCATCTATAAAATTGTTGATATACCTTACATCCCATCCTGTTCTTCTACCACTGTCAAATAATATTTTCAAAAACTTTTGCTATCATTTAAATGAGCTTTTGGAGAGAGTAAAGGTTTGTGTGCAATTCACCATGTTTAATTAGAAAACTCTTCCCATTAAATGTTATTTTTTTCCCAAATATGTTTATTTTATTTTTTTCAGTGTTACAAGATTAATTGTTCATGCACCACACCCAGCGCTCCATGCAATACATGCCCGCCTCAATACCCATCACCAGGCCCCCTATCCCCTCCCCTCCAAAACCCTCAGTTTGTTGCTCAGAGTCCACAGTCTCTCATGGTTCATCAACCCTCTGATTCTTATAGAATAAAACTGTTGATTTATTAATATTCTATTATGAAAAATGATAAAACTCTCTCTCAAAATTAGAGAGAGGACAAACTCGATCTCTATATACCTATACCTAGCTACCAAAATCATCAGCTCATAGCCTCTCTTGGCAGCTTGGCACTACACAATTCCCATCACAGCTGGCCCCCACTACCCCAATTATTTGAAGTCAATATAATGTCCTTTCTTATTTTACAAATATTTTCAAATCTTAAAACACAGCCATAGTATTATAATCACTCCAAAAAAAAAACCATCATCAAGAATTCAACCAGTATTTATATTTCCCCAATTATCCCACGAAAGTATTTCTGAATGCTAGTTTGCTCACATTTTATATTTGATTTGCTCAAAACAAGATCCTAACAAGGTTCGTCCATTGCATTTGGTTGATATGAGTCAAGTCTCTCAATCCATAGGTTTTCACCCTTTCCTTTTATTTTCTTATAATTTAGTTGTGGAAGAAACTGGAATTTTGTCCTGGGAACCTTTTGTTTTTGTTGTAGTTTGGATTTTTCTCATCACATCTCTTGGTGTCTTTAAACATACCTGCTTGCCTGCTGTCTCCTATATTCTCTACAAACTGGTAGATATGAGTAAGGCTTGTTATTTTGGTAAAATACAATTATCTAGTTTTCTCTCATTTGTGATGATATCAGCTCCTAATAAATTTTTTTGCCATTATTTCATTGAATTTATTAAAAAGTAATACATCAGTTCTATTACTTCTTTTTTTAATATTTTATATATTTATTTGAGAGAGAAAGAGAGCACAAACGGGGGAGGAGGGGCAGAGAGAGAGGGAGAAGCAGATACCCCACTGAGCAGGGAGGCCAATACTGGACTCCATCCTGAGATCCCAGGATCATGACCTGAGCTGAAGACAGATGCTTAACCAACGGAGTCACCCAGGGGCCCAGTTCTATTACTTCTTAATAGCTGGAATGCTTCTGTAGAAACTTAACCACTTTTGGGTACTTTCTTTACACCATGCTACGATTTGTAGAAGAAAAGTAGGCTATTTGTCAGTTTTCAGACTACTGAATGCCTAGCCTTGCTGACCTCATTCTTACACACACACTAGCTAGCCTTAACTCTCTCTTTCAGTGTGTTTCAATCTGTAGCAGTTATTATTCTCATTGATGCTTGGTTGACCCATATTCGGCAAGCGGGAGACTCTCTGAGTTGACTTCTTTGTCTTTTAAAAATAATCTCAGAATGCATTGTGAGAAGGAAAGGAAGGGTGAATGGGGGGAAATTGGAGGGGGAGATGAAGCATGAGAGACTGTGGACTCTGAACAACAAACTGAGGGGTTTGGAGGGAAAGGGGTGGGGGGTTGGGCGAGCCTGGTGGTGGGTATTTAGGAGGGCATGTATTGTATGGAGCACTGGGTGTGGTGCACGAACAATTAATCTTGGAACACTGAAAAAATAAAACAAAATATTTGGGGAAAAAAATAAAAAATAAAAATAATCTCAGCTGTCCTTGGTTCCCTGTTTTCTACTATTAAAAGACATCCAAGGTGATTTGGTGTATTCTCAGCAGAAGGCTTATCAGCCATTTATGAAATTGGGGGAAAGGATATTTAGAGACCACATCTAAGCATTAGGTGTGTTCCTTACTATTGAACTATTCTGGTTTGTACTGTTTTCTGTAAATAAAGCTAGGAGATATATATTATTTAGGGAGAAATATTTCTTGAGCTTATTCTGATATTTCCAAGTTGATATTCTCAGCGTCACAATCACAGCATTTTAACTAACTTGTTTGAATTTACATAAATATCCTCTATTCTTACCCTGAAAATTTTTCTTCCCAAATGCGTTAAAATAATGACTCAAATGATGTATCCTATAGGAGTAATAGCCCGTATTGTAAATAATAATACAAATACATTAACTTTGATGTATTTTTCCCTTTTTCACCTGAATAACATCCTCAGTATAATAAGAATGTGTAGATTACAGCAATTTTTCTGCAACTCTCTACCAACATTGATCCTTTCTTTGTGGTCTAGTGGTCTTAAGAGATTTCTGAGATAAGTGGTAATTTTTTCATTTTGAGATTTATTGCTTTTATCAGAGCACCTATATAATTTTTGTTTATCCTTGCAATACAATTACCATACTTAAATACAAAATAAATTTGCTTATTTATTAATATTTATTTCCCAGTACCTAACATAAACTTTAATGTAGACGTTTTTTTCAATTTTCAGAAAAATATTTTATGGCATATTTTAATATCTTTCCGGTTTTCATTTCTATTTTACTCTTCTTCAGGAACAGCTGTTATGTTTAAAATTCTACTGTTTATTTGCCATCTTTATTATAGTCTAATTAATTTATCATTGTTCCCATTTAGTTATATTTCATCAATCAATCTTATTCTCTCTCTCTGAGTGTGTTATTTTCTTTGGTTTACCATTTTGATATTCACTTTCTTTTTTATTATCAACTCATTTTTATACCTTAATATCAAAAATTTTAATGTGGTTCATGATTTCTTTCATTTATTTACAAAAGTTTTATCCAGAATTTTCTTCTCCTTCCTTAATAATTCCTTATCTCAAAGAGTATTTTTACATATCTTTAACACATCTTATCCCTTTTAGTTTTTACATAATATGTCTGCACAAACTCTATGTTGGAATTTTTCTGTCTTTTGAATCTTTGAATGGGCTGAGCTCCACCAGGGATTAATATTTGTTCAAAATACTGTCTGAGAGAGAAGAAATGGGGGACGACAGAACTGACACTGTCAAAACTTTATTTCTTTATATTCTCTTTTAAAATATTCTTCTAGAGGGCGCCTGGGTGGCTCAGCTGATCAAGCAACTGCCTTCCGCCCAGCTCATGATCCTGGAGTCCTGGGATTGAGTCCCGCATTGGGCTCCCGGCTCCACAGGGAGTCTGCTTCTCCCTCTGACCTTCTCCCCTCTCATGCTCTCTCTCACTCTCATCTCTCTCAAGTGGATAAATAAGATCTTTAAAAAATAATAATAATAAAATAAAATATTCTACTAGAAAATGTGTGATCTGTTTTAGAGACCCAATGCTGTCATCTCCCCCAAAGGAAAAAAAAAAAAAAAAAGGTCATTCCTACCTTCATTGTAAGTTGATTACATTGGCCAGATATAGCATAACTGTACACCCAGCGTTCATAGTAAAACCCCTTTCAGCTCTCAGATTTCTTTTTGGTGGGTTTTTTAAATCTTTGCTAAAAGATAATTCCTTGGTTGTTTCCCTTATGTTGTTTTTATTGACTTATCTTTAGAGGGTTGAGTGTTTTTTTGGCTTTTGGGTTTTGGTTTTTGGAATAAGACAAGCTTATTCACTTGTCTGTTTGGAAATTTAAAGGTGAATCCAAGAAAAGAAAGATAACAAGCCCATGCCATCAGTCCTTCAGGCTTCTATCATATGTTTGCAATTTACTTCCATGACACCACTGTTTCTTGTTCAAAATAGAGTATTTTTTATTAGGCTTTTTAAGATCATCTCATATTCCTCAATATATGAAGAAATCAGTGTTTTACACTATAAAATGACACTGTTGTAGTCAATAGATTTAACTTAGAGTTATTCTCTAGTTTGCTTTTAGGTGGAGTATATTTATAAATCCCTTTACATTTCACATTTGCTAATATTTAGGAAACCATGTCACCTAATATCAGAGCTAGTATATTTTCCAATGATTTTATGCTTATTTTTCTTCGCAGACTGAAGAGGCCACATCTTTCTGGACACCTCAACTACTTTCCAAAGATGCCACCTTCCCAGTCCTATGTCAATATCTCCTTCTTCCAGCCACATGCCTTCCTGATGATTGGCATCCCAGGGCTAGAGGCTGTTCATGGATGGATCTCCATCCCCTTCTCCTCCATGTACACTGTGGCCCTCACTGGAAACTGCCTGATCCTCTTGGCTGTGAAGGGAACTCCCAGCCTGCACCAGCCCATGTACTACTTTCTGTCCATGCTGGCCCTCACCGATGTGGGCCTCACCCTGTCCACACTGCCCACCACCCTGGCTGTGCTCTGGTTTGACCATCGGCTCATAGGTTTCAATGCCTGCCTGGTCCAGATGTTCTTCCTTCACTCCTTCTCTGTGGTGGAGTCGTCAGTACTCCTGGCCATGTCATTTGACCGCTTTGTGGCCATCTCCAACCCTCTTCGCTATGCAGCTATCCTCACCAATAGTGTCATCATTAGGATTGGGCTGGCCATTGTGGCTCGAGCCACTGTATCCCTCCTTCCTGTGCCTTTCTTACTGAAGCGACTGAACTTCTGTCCTGATAAGAACCTTCTGTCCCATTCCTTCTGTTTCCATGCAGATGTCATGAAACGGGCCTGTGCTGATATTACTGTCAACATCCTTTATGGGCTCTATGTAGTTTTATCCACAGTAGGTGTAGATTCCTTGCTTATTGTCCTGTCCTATACCCTTATTCTTCATACAGTGATGGGCCTGGCCTCTCCCAGGGAGCGCGTCCGGGCCCTAAACACGTGTGTGTCTCACATACTAGCTGTTCTGATTTTCTATATCCCAGTCATAGGAGTGTCAATGATCCACCGTTTTGGGAGGCACCTGCCTCATATTGTACATGCTCTCGTTGCCTATGTGTACTTGGTGGTGCCCCCTGTGCTCAACCCCATCATCTACAGTGTGAAATCCAAGCCCATCAGGGAGGCCACGATTAGGATGCTAAAGAGGAAAGACCAAGGCTGATGAAACTATGAAATGTAACAGGCTCTGGGTACCATAAAAGAAACTTCCTATTCTCGGCAGGAACCTGCCACCCTCAGAAAGCACTAAAAACTCCTGGCCAAGGCTAGTGGGAAGATCATTAAGATTATTCGTGTCGTAAATTTATATTCACCATTTACTTTGTACTGGAAACAGTGCTGGGATTAAAGACTGAAAAATATATATATTTTTAAAGTTTTTATTTATTTATTTGACAGAGAGAAAGAGATCACAAGCAAGCAGAGAGGCAGGCAGAGAGAAAGGGGGAAGCAGGCCTCCTGCTGAGCAGAGAGCCTGATGCGGGGCTCGATTTCACGACCCTGAGATCATGACCCGAGCTGAAGGCAGAGGCTTTAACCCACTGAGCCACCCAGGTGCCCCTTTCACGACCCTGAGATCATGACCCGAGCTGAAGGCAGAGGCTTTAACCCACTGAGCCACCCAGGTGCCCCGAGACTGAAAAATATATTAAACATGAGCCTTTTTTCCTTGGTACAAACACAATCTTGTACCAGGACCAAGGCAGGTAAATACAGAACGAGAACACAAGTGCCATAACAAAGTTCTGTGCAGGAGATTACTAGAGGAACAGCACATTAGTAGTTGCCAGAATTTGCCTGGGATGTTCAGACAAACTCTGCAAAGGAGAGAATGTTTTTTGTTTCATCTTGAAAAATGTATGGGGTTTTTCTAGGCAAAGTACGAACTCAGTAAGAAAGAGAAAACCCTAGGAAGAAAGAGCAACATAAAAAAAAAAAAAAAGACTCCATATTTCAAAGAAATAAATGTGTTTGTGGAAAGATAACCATTCCTGAACTTCTTTATGCCTTTACCACTTGTTATACCTATACAGGTGTGACTGTGGCATAGAGTTTGAAGAGGAAGTGGTACAGGATGAAGCCAGAAAGGTTGTACAAATTGTACAGAATTGTACAGAACTACACATCCTATGCTGAGTAGATTGGTTTGTCCAAAAACATATGAACCATTTATTAAATATTTTTTAACTATAAAATAAGTTAGGAGTATGAATTACAGGTTAAACGTGTGTTGACATATAAGCAAGACTGGAGCCAAGAAGACTATCAGCTTAAGCTCTTATCTGGTCTCAGGGTTTTCTCAACACCATTTACTCTGCCTGCAATGTTCTCACATCTACTCTTCCCCCTTACCAATGTATCATTTCTAGCTTCATTTCTCATTAGTCAAGTAGAAGCTTAATTTCTCGGAAAATCCTTTCTAATTCTCTTTTTTAGATTATTCACTGGACTGTGTTTGTGTCTTTTGCAATATATGTCCATATACAATAGTTTGTCACTTGACTAGACTGTAAACCCCAAGCATGGATGCCAAAACATACTCAGTTTCTAGTGGTATCTGTGG
>JAQQSY010008140.1:0-10050 GCA_028646535.1 Procyon lotor | reverse complement strand
CTGCCAGGTCTCTGGTGTGGGGGAAGGAGCCCCAGGCAGGACATCGGATCCAAGGAGGCAGAGACAATCCTGAGCGGAGCGAGGGACCGGGGAGCTGGAGCTCCCTCTTTCTCAGCGGTCACCTTAGCCCCCTGAAAAGCCAGCACTGGGACAGTCAGTGGAAAGGGAGGGTCTTCTGCTCCAAATGTGCAGGTCCGGTGAGCTAGACGGAGTAGACGGCCAGGGGTTTCCCGGCGGAGAGGCTGGCGTGGCTGGGCATTCCTGCAAGGTACTTGGGGGGTTTGGACACGTACAAGTCCCCATCTCTGAGGGCACACCTACTTTGTTTCTACCTCTCCAATCCTCGAGTCTTCCTTAGCTGCCACTATGTCCTCTCCTCACCCCCCATCCTCATTGGCTGGGGACCTTTCCTGGCTGGCTTGTCCCCCCTGCCTCCAGCCTAGGCAAGCACATTCTCCCCAGCACTGAGTCGCCGGGAACTATATTCCATTTCTGCCAGGCTTCACAGAGTGTTTTTGCTTTCAGACTCTTGGACAATGCTTCTGGAAACCCATGTGTTTGCCTTTGGAGACTAGAGCCTCATGGCAGCTGGTCCCTTCAGAGACCCTTCTCACCTGGTTTATCACGCGGCCTCTCCCTGCGACTTTCCTCCTCATGACTCATTCTCTCCCGTGAATCCTCCGGGGCCCGGACATTCACAACACAGGCAGCAGTGAGCAGAGGGGGCTCTCCCATTGCCTGGGGTCCCCCCCTCCCTGCTCACTCAGTCTCCTGGGATGCCTGCGCCCCTGCCCGCCTCGCGCCCAGGTTTCAGTCTCAGAATCCAAATCCTGATTAGCCAGACCTTCTGCCCTAAAGCTCAACTCCACTCTTGCCTCCCGACCTGCCTCCCAGAGTTTTTAAGCTCCCGTCCCACTTTTAAGGCCCAGGGCCCAGGCCCCTTCTGCCGAGAAGGCAGTGAAATTCTCAGCTGGGCAGAGGACTTGGGGAGGTAGGACAGAGACCCAGACAGGGCGGGAATGGAGTCCCCAGGGCAGGTTGTCTGATAGGAGGGTCTTGGAGGGGCCGAGACAGATGGAATCCGGCCTACAGTGACCTCTCCCCTACACTGTCCTCTTCACCTTGTCGTGAATGATCAGACGCTGGAGGCCCTTCACCACCCAGAGAGCCCTCTCCAGGCACCTCGGGATTTGGGCAGCCTACACTGTCCCATTTCCCAGCTGGAAAGACTGAGCTCCTTGCTGGCGGGGAGCTGAGCGGAAAGCAAACTTCCCGTCTCTGATCCAGATCTGTCCTCTCCCTGGTTTATGTGGCTGCCTGGGAAGGAGCACTTGACGCATTTCCTGGACACATTTACTGAGAACCTACTGTGTGCCAGGAACCCGGGGTGGGGGTGCGGGAGGGGACAGAAGGCAGGCAGAGGAGAGAAGCCAAGGCTTGAAACTGTGAGTGGATACCATCAGGATTAGGCGTGGGTAGAATATTCTGGGTCGGGGCACAGACTTCAGAGGTCATGGGAGGGGGACCACCAGGCGGAGGGACTCATGCTGCAGGTGAGGGAGCCACAGACAGGTTAGGGTAGGGGCCACACCTAGACTTGTGCCCTAGATAGATTACCTGCTGGAGGGGGGCCAAGAGCACAGGAGGGCCCCATCTGAGCTGTCATCTCCGAGCCAGCTTGCTGAGGGAGCCCCTCACCCACATAAAGGAGCGGGAGGGACCTTCTCCTTGGCCTCCATGAGGCTCTCCCCCACTGGAAAGCAGGGCTCCCCACAAAGCCAGAGGAGGGAGAATGAGATGCCTCTAGTCTCCCAAAACCATCCTCTGGGGGTGGGGGGTTCCAGCCACGAGGCCCTTGCCCTCGCTGGCCCTCCCGGATCCCCAGACCACTATTCAGCCGTCCCTAGGGTCCATCCTGCCGGGGTAGATTTGCATATCTGAGAGTGAAAAACCTACTGCAAAGGCTTACCGCCACTGGGGCTGGGAGCCCCCCTTTTGTCTGTTTGAGTGAGAGCTGGCTAAAGGCTGAAGGATAATTAGTCCCCCGTGGGCGGGCGATGTGGTCCCCCCTCCTTGAAGATTTAAAGGCACAGCCCACCTACTCAGCCCGTTTCTCCTCCCCACGGTTCCCCCTCCATTCTGGCCCCTCTCCCGCAGCCCTTCCCGCCCCCCTCCACTCATTCCTGGGGGGCCCGAGGAGGGGACGGCTGCCACTGGCAGGAGCCGATGAATGGGCATTTTATCTGATTAAACTGGGAGTGAACTGGCCCTTCTCTATTATCTTTGGACCTGATTGGATATTTAACACCAAATGTATTGTGTGTGTGTGTGTGTGTGTGTGTGTGCACGCGCGCGTGTGCGCAGGCGCGTGCATAGACTGGGCTTTTCTAGTCCATGTCAGGAGGAAATTGGATTGTACTGAAAAGCATTTAATCGGAGCTCAGGAGCACAGCCTAACAGAGTCACTGCGCTGGGGGAGGGGCTGTGCTGCCCTTAGCCTCGGACAAGCAGGGCCCCTGTCTTGGGCCTGGCGTGTTACAGGATCCCACTCTGGCTGTCCCAGGGCTGCCGCCTTCCCCACAGGCTGAGGACTTGGTAGGACCAAGGAGCTGCGCCCAACCAGAGCCTAAGCACCCTTCCAGACCTCAGTCCCCGGGGCCTGGGACCCTGGAGTTCCCTCCTATCCCAGGGCCTGTCCCCCTGAGGGCTGCACATGGTCATTGGGCCCTTAGGGTGTGGGACAGAAACAGCCTGGTTAGAGGTAAAAGGGACGTCTCCTGGGATAAGGAGGTCTAGGGGCAGGACCTGGGAACTGCTTTCCCCCATGTTGCCAGGGTCCAATGTGAAATCGGGGAATTCTCAGAGGTGGTTATAAGGTGTATTTGCGAAGAAAGAATAGAACCTATTTAATAGTTTGTTAGTTACAGCTTAATTGATGACTTTTCATTATTTGGAGTTCAGACATATAGTGCGTAGACCTCTCTGCCTATACTCTCCAAGGTTTGGGGTGGGCCTGGGGAGGGGACCTGCAGCCCCAGAGCTCTGTTTTGGTGTTTTACCGGCAAACTGAGGCAGCCTCCCACCCAGACAGATGGACTGGGAACGCGGTGAGTGGAGCTCACCAGGCTGTTGACTTCTGAGTCAGGAGGCCCCCCCAAGGTAGCTGCAGGAACCCCAGACCTGTACTGGACCAATGAGTGCTCTCCCTCGGTCTTGCCCTAGGGTCCTGGAAGGGCTACTGAGCCTCCCGCATTTTCCCCAACCGTAAAGTGGGGGGGTCATTACTGCCTGCCCTCCATCAGGTTGGTGCGAGGAGGAAATGAGACGATGATGGAGGTTTTGGGAGCAGAGTAAGAGCTCAGTAAAGGTGGACGGCTATGATTGGAATTATTAAAAGGGAGGCTAAGCTGGCAGTGTGCAGAAGGAATGGGCCCCATTTTCCAGGCGTCACCCCTGGTCCTATAGTCCCTCGCATCCTCACCAGTTGATGCTTTCAACCCTCAGCAATGTATGGCCTCATCATCTGGGCTTTGTTTACCCAGAGAGCTGCGTCTCCGCCCCACCCACCCAGTGCTTAGAGATGGGGCCTTCTGCCTTGTTTGCCCGATGAAAGAGGAAATCATCAAGACCAGGCCCGTCACTGCACAGAGGGGAGGCTGCAGCCCAGAGGGGGGAGGGGTGCAGCCGGATCAACCGCTCAGGTCAGAGGCAGAGGCAGAACCGGACCAGGACTTTAGGTGCCCCTTCCAGCCCACGTGCCCTTGGCTGTTAACTTTCTCGCTCGTCTGAGGCGGGGGGAGGACCTCTGCTCCAGGGGGCCCCTCATCCGCATCCCCTCTCAGCCCAATATTTGGGTGCTTGGGGCAGGCCTGGGTTTGGCCAACCCTCTGTCCCACATGTTCCTTCAAGTTCTCACCTCCATACCCTGACTTCCTCATCTCTCACTGTCGGAATACCTTCTCCCCATTTTACAGAAAAAGAAACTGAAGTCCTAGCTTGAGGACTAGCCTGGAAGGAAAAGACTAGCTTCAGGACCCCCCCCGCAGCGCCTCTTGGTGAGACCCCAGGCCAGGGTCCCACCTGGGAGAGAGAGATGGAGAAACACACACACACACAGGTAATCTCAACTCAACAGACTCCTCTTATAGGAGCAAGTTCACTAACCTATACTTTTCTACCAGCAAATCCAAGCTCTGTCACGGCTTTCACGGTAACAACCACGGATGACTGACATCTGGGGCAGGGCGGCGTGGGGGTTAGGGTTAGATACGCGCCCCCTGTGCCCCCACAATCCCCTGAGCAGACTGCACCCCAGTCCTGGCCACCCTCCTGCACGGATCCCCGATGTGTCTCTCCTCTTGAACTGGGGCTTCCTGACGACAGGGACTTTTGTAGGGAGTTACTTTTTTGTCACTGTCACTGAGCCTGGGGATGTGCTTCCGGAGAAGGGTCAGAAGTGAAGTCCTGGGTCAGGTGTGCTGCCCCCCCTTCCCCACCCCTCCCCCACTCCAAGGGGCCCATGAACACGGCGACTACAAATACGCCTCCTGCAAAGGGGAGAGGTGCCTCTCGGTTTCCTTGGCACTTCCATCCGCTCTCTTGTTAATCCTCACCAAAGCCTCAACAGTCGAGTCAGGTTCAGGGAGAGTGGAAGAGACACTCAGTGGAACAGACAGGCCCAGAGAGGTGCAGTGATTTACCCAAGGTCACACAGTTCCTGAGTGGTGGAGCCGAGACTTGACTCTGCGTCACCCACAGAGATGAGAGGGCTCTGCGGGGGAGGGAACAGGGTGTGGCACATGGCACATGCGCAGAAAGTGGGCTGAATGAATGAATGAATGCCTCTCCCAGACTACAAAGTCAACAGGGAAGGAGAGAGGCAGCTCGAGGTCCGTGGGGGTGGGGGAGCACTTGACATTTGTTCTTGGTGCCCCCTTCTTGGCTCCTCAAGCACTCTCCTACTTGGGGCAGCCCCTGGGGCTGGTGCCCCCTTTCCCACCAGCCTCCCCATGCTGTCTCACCCCCTTGGCCACTGCAGACTCCTCCCCAGCTGGGCTGGGAGGCTTTCTCTTTGGCCGCATGCCTCCCCTTCCAGATCCAATCCCTAGTATCTGTGGGGCCTGCAACAGGGGCATAAAAGGAGGCTCTCAGCGTGTGCCATCCTCCCTCCCCAAAGGGCCACCCCCTGTGCCTAGCTGGGCTTCTCCCTGAAAGCACTCCACTCGGGGGAGGACGGACTTTGGGAAGTGGCCTGCATGGTTCTCAACAGCAGGCTCAGGTCTATCTGAGCAGGGAATCCTGGGGTCTCCCTGTGGACCTTGGGCTCCAGGGCACACTCACCCATTCTCATGGACCGTTGCCCTGTGGGGAGAAATGAGTACGCAGGGAGGCCAGGAAGGACCCTCTGAATCATCTAAGGATGGTACCCCCCATCTTGTCTAATAACCCTGTTCCATGGGCTGGGGGCCCCTCTCCTGGGGCCCAGGTCACTTGCCCCTCTGGGCAAGTTGATCAGGAAGACAAGTCCACTCCAGTGGCCAATGTCCAGAGCTGGGCAGCACTGGGCTCCCCGCATGCTCTGGGGACCAGGCAGGGGGTGGTGCGCCCTCAAGTGTGTGAGTATGTGGAGTGGGGGAGGGCGGCTGGCCTGCGGGGGGGCCCTGCTCAGCGCTCACACACACCAAGAGACAATAAATCGACAAACACTTAATCTCCCTGCAAATTGAAACGGAGCCGTAAATATCTGCTGCATCCCAGCAGCTGAGTTATGAGTCTTGTTTATTAATCTCTTTAGTCCCAGGTGATGGATGGAGGAGGAGAATGGCCCACCAGAGACTCAGAAGGTGGGGGCAGGGGGGGAGAGGAGTGGGCCAGGGGTCTGCGAACGACCCTTCTGGAGAAAGGGTCAGAGGGCGGAGGTCTGCAGGACTCGGACCACCCTCCACCCCCACCCCCGCTTCCCCCTTCATCTCGGAGGGGCCCTGAACGCCATGACCAGTCCTGAGCCTCCCACACAGCAGACAGCCCTTAGGTTTCCAACACACAGCCACCTGCTCTTGTTAATCCTCCTCACGGCCTTAAGAGGGGGACAGGGGAGAGTATTCCCTCCACTTAACAATGAGGAGAGACAGGCCCAGAGAGGTGGCGTGCCTTGTCCAAGGTCACACAGCTCTTGAGTGGTGGGGACGGAAGTCTGCTAGGACTTCATGGAGAGAAGGGGAGGAGAACAGGGCACCTGACAAGATGGTCTCTTTATTGCTTCTTTCCCACCTTTCCCTCTCCCTCCGTTCCTCAAACGCTCGTGAGCTTGTGCTCTTTCTCTCCCTCTGTATGTGTACGAACTGGTGGAAGAAGAGAAGGACAGAGTCGGGAGCTGGTGAGGGGCTCACTGAGAGCTGTGACAGTGGCATCCTCCAAGATCTGTGTTTGGGATCGCCCCTTGCCCCAGTGCCAGCCACTGGGCTCAGAGCTGGGGGGCTGCAGGAGTTCAGGGGACGAGCTGCGGAGGGCTGGCGTGGGGTGGGTGTGGAAAGGTGCTTGTGTGATGAGCATATGTCCCCCCGGGGCCTCTGGCCGGGTGGACAGGACAGGGATGCTTGCCGAGGTGGTGGGACAGAAGGCAGAAGACAGACCTGGCGAACTGGGGCTGCGGGCACTGGGCAGCGGAGCTGGGGGGCTGGAGCGAGAGGTGAGAAGGTGAGAGTCACGTTTCGGGACCGCGTCTGGTGGTTTGTGTCTCGTGGCCGGGAGGGGACACCGAGTCAGGCGCTTCTGGTTGGAGGCTCTTCAGGTAGGTTCCAGAGGGCTGTATGTCCTCTCTCCCTGTCTGATTTTCCCGTGTTTTCTCTGCCCCTTGTGGTCCCAAATACCAGGGCCCCCTGGCGGGGATCTGCCTCCTAGGTTGGACTCAGTGTCACTGAGGCTCCTGGGCTTTGGGACCCCATCACCCCAGACGGCCATTCCTGCAAGTCACCGATGCAGGCAGTGTCACACGCACGTAACGACTGCCACCAGGTGCAGCCCTCCTGTGTTACAAAGCTCAGGGACACGGTGCTCAGAGCCATCCCAGGAAGGCGAAGCAGAGCCAGCCCCTCTCCAGCTGCCCTGGGGGGTGGTGGCGGTGTCCCTGGGCTGGGAGGCCTGCCCTCCGGGGTCTCAACCCCAGCTTGCTGCTGTGAGATTTGAGAGGGGTCCCTTCCTTGGGCCTGCCTTCTTCCCACCCACGAAATGGGGTCCTCTTTCTTGGGGGAAATCGTGTCCGGAGGAGCTGAATTCAACCTACCACCCTTAGGAGAGGTTAAATGGGGCGGTGCGAGGGGGAAGTGAAGTTCAAGAAATGAGGATCAAGGGTTCATTCTGGGGTCCAGCAGACTTAAGAAAGGGAGCGAGCCGAAAGTGGAGCTCGGGGGGGGGGGGCGGGCGGGTGGGGACAGGGAAGGGGAGAGATGGAGGGAGGGGGGAAAGGCTTTCAAAGAGAGAATGAAAGAAATGAGTTATTCCAGTGTGGTGAGGTTGGAAAAACTCCACTGAATCTTTAAACAACCCTTGTCAATTATTCATCTGCTGGTACGAGGGCCTCTGGTCTGCCACAAATCTCCTCTGAGCACGGGAGGAAAAGAGGGAGGGAGGGAGGGAAACAGAGGGAGTCAGAGAGAGAGAGAAAGCCAGAGAATCAGAAAGAAATTGAGAAAACCAAAGAAGGGCAGAAGGAGGGAGAGGCAGCCATGGGGGGTGAGGAGAGAGGGATACAGAGGGAGAGAGAGGGAAAAGGAGGTGTGTGTGCGGCAAAAGGAAGGAGGGCGCCGGAGAGAAGAGGATAAAGACCCCGTGCTAAAATTTCCGCCCTACAAACAACTATGAATGCACACTTCTTAAATAGCAACCGAGTACTTCTGCCTCCTCCGGGAAGGCTTCCTTGCTCCTCTGTCTCTTTACTGAGGGCTTACTAGGTATGCCCAGTCATGAGCACCATGGGTAGGCTGGGGGAGGATGTGGGGTATGGGGGTGAAGGGCAGTGCTTGCAAGTTGTTTAATGTTTGGGAGTCACCAAGTTCAAGAGGACTCTTAAGAACGCACTCTTCACACTCAAAAGCCCAGCTCCTCCAAAATGCCTTCCTGGGCTGCTCAGAAGGGAGGTGTAGGCTTCCTCCAGCCCTGCCAAGCCCCGCACCTGACCCGAGGCCACAGCACGGGACCCTGGTCCCAGGGAGTCTGCTCGCTTGGGACAGGAGCTTTGCGCCATGTGGACAGAGGCACTCGAAAGGCGTGTGTTAAAACCATTGCCGGATGGACTGCAGCGGAGCGCGAAGGCAGACCCAAGGGTGCACTAGGGGAAGGGAGCCTGCTGGGGCTTGTGGGGGCTACAGGGCTGAGACTGGCAGGCCCTGGGGCAGTGAGGAGCTTCCCTGCACTCCCTTCTCCCTTCCCAAGATGCTCCTTCCTCTAGAAAATGTTCCATTTCCTATTAAGCCAGAGTAGGCTCTGGAGGGACTTGGAGGCAAATTGTTTCTTGGGCTCTGGGGACCACGCTCCTAGACAGACAGACACACTCCAGGAATCAGGAGCTGCTGAGAGGCTCACAGCCTGAACACAGAGGCGGAGAGGAGAGGAAGGTCATCGCCGGCTCACCACTCAACCACCGCCGTATCACGGGGGGCCCACCGCTGCCTCCCCCCACACCCCCAGGCTCTGCCGCTGCCCCCATGCCCAGGAGTCACGCACGGTGATGGTGTCCCGAGCCACTGCCACCCAGATGTGTTCCTGTGCTGCTCGAGTCTCTTCTCTTGCTCTGTGACTCTGTCTGCGGCTTACACGCTACTTGGGTGCTCGTGACCAGGGTCCGTGATGGCGTGTCCTGTCATCCAGTGCTGGGGCGGAGCACTGTGTGGCCGGACTCCTCTATTGTTCTGCACCTGTAGCCCACTGCTCCCTGACTGCATTCTAGTGCTTGTCACTTTGTTTCTTGTTTGCGTGAGCTTGTCGATTGCTATGTAATTTCATGCGGTTGCTATGGAACAGTGACCCATTGCGGCATGGCTACCCGTGATTTCGCGGGGCTGCACATCGTTGTGACCCATCCACGTTCTGTTGCTTGGGACGGAGCTCTGGTGGCCATGTGGATGTCTGGGTCCTGCCCTGGTCCTTGCAGGCTCTGGCGAATGGGTAGGAGCTGGAGTTGGGGGCTGGGTCTCCAGGACCCAACTAGAGCAAAGGATCAGAGGTGGGGAAAGCCAGATGGTAAATCTGAGCCAAGAGAGAAAGAGAGAGAGAGAGAGAGAGAGAGAGAGAGAGAGAGAAGGAGGGAGGGAGGGACAAACGATGGGTTGGAGGACTGAAGGCAGGGTTGGGAGGGAAAATGGAGTGGAACCAAGAGTCGGGAGCCAGGAGGGGACAGGTTGGGTCTGACGCAGGCTGCGATGGGCGAGGGAGAAGGGCAGGCCCAGTGTACCGAATACGGCATGTGCATCTGAGGGACCCAGTGGTGTCTGGTTGGCCAAAAAGCGCAGGGCTGGCCACGAAGGCCTCCGCAGCTACCTGTTTTCATCAGGTTCTAAGCCAGGCAGCATGGGAGAGTGGCATCAGGAGGCCTTGGGCGGGGTCACTCCACCTCGAGGCTTCCTCACTGCCATCCTTCATCAAATTAGGAGACTGGACTAGACGCCCTCTAAGGTTCTTTCTGATGGCCTTGCTGTCCAGCCAGGGGTTCTATCACATGGCCCGGTATTTACCACCATGTTGCCAGGTGCCCAGCAATGGGGAGGGTAGAGGGACCAGCCCACTGGCGGTAGTGCTGGGAGATTTCCAGAAGGGGCACGCTTCCCTGGACACATGTGCCCAACTCATAGCCGCCCTGATAGCCTGTGGGTTTAGGGGAGCCCTAAGCCCCCTTGTACGCGCTCAGAACCTTCCAGAATCTTGTCTTAGTGCCCTTGGGGCCTAATGCTGGGAAGATTTCTCGTCCTTCCCTCCGTGGCTCACAATGGTTACTCGGCCTTTTACTCAAGAACAGTTCCTGCTCAGGCTAACCTGAGCAGGCGAGTGCTATCTCTT
>JAQQSY010008139.1:0-10050 GCA_028646535.1 Procyon lotor | reverse complement strand
AAGATTATTGGCTCTCAAACATTGTTGTCTGTCAACCTCATCTTGGGTGATTGGCAAAAACATATATTTAGATAATAAATCCAGACTTGGACACTCTCAAAATGGGTCTCAAAAGCCTGAATTTTTAACAAGTGGCTCAAGTCATTCAAAACATTTTTAACTCTGCCTCTGATCCCACATCTATTCAATGAATATTTCTTGTAAGTCCATTTTTATCACCATGGTGTGTTGACTGATTTGGCACTTCAGTCCAGCTCATAACTCTGAAAACTGTAGCTATTGTTTTGCTGAGTGCAACATCTTGTCCTTTTACTGTAAATCTATTTTGCTCTGGGGCACACTTTTATAGGTCAAGATCCCTGCTGTGTCATTGAAAAATGTAGGTTGTGCTGTAAAGAGCAATTGCTTCCTGCAAAGTCACAAAGTTGGGCCTAGCACGATGGATATTCTTGGCGTATGCATGCCATAATAAACCTGAAAAGTTAAAGTTATCTGAGTATGTTTCTTGTATGAATCTGACCTGTCTTGCCAACATAAAGCATTAGGCATTAGGCATATATAGAAGAGGTACCAGTTTTCTGGTATTTGTTCTGGAGACACTGCAAACCAGCCTATTAACCTTCCTCCATGTCTTCTGGTTTCCTTTGACTTGCTGACCCCTTGGTTCTGATCCCTGACTCTATCTTTCCTTAAGTTATTCCTTACTTTGAAACTTCCTCATATTTAACCCCAATAGTATATTTTTAACATGATTTGGGTTTTTTCCCAATAATTTTCCATAAATATACACAATCGTTAAATAGTGCCTCCACTATCTTCCAAAGAACCATAGGTAATTATTGTAACAGGAAAACCTTCCTTTCTAAAGTGAGTTGGCAAATAGGTTAGTCTTTTTTCATAAAATCTTTTGCTCCAAATTTTTATTGCTATGTAAAGAAATACCCAAAATGTAGAGGTTTAAAATAATTATAATCGTTGATTTTTCTCATGTATTTGCAGTTTAGGTAGGACTTGGAAAGAACAGTTCATCTTTGCTCCTCCACTGTTAGCTTGGGCAGCTCAAGGTGAGAGATTACTCTATGGCTGGAGGCCACTCATTCACGTGTCTGGTGGCTGATGTTCTAGTTAATCTGTAACTGTTGGTGAAACATCTGTGCCTGTGGTTTTCTCTAAGCATGGCAGCTGTTTTCTAAGAGTGGGTTCTCCAAAAGTAGGAAGTGGAAACTGAAAATTTCTTAAGGCCTGGACCCCAAACTGGCCATTTCCATTGTTTATGATCTACTGGTCAGATCAGAGAGGTCAGATTCAAGGCAAGGGGACATAGAGCTCACATCTCAAAAAAAAGAATATCAAAGGCTTTGGAGGTCATTTTTAAATATTGCCACACAAAACAAATGATAATTAAGATTTGCAATTCTGAGAGTACTGACCCTACTTGTAATATTGTTTTCAACAAAGTTTATTCCAAAAAAAAGAGTTCTATTTTTAGTGCTAAGCAATGGATAACGCTTAAAAAATGTGTTTTCATGAGGCAAAGGAAAGGATAAAGAAAGCGCATTTGATTGATTTTTACCATGTGGTTATTCTAGAAATATCATCTAGCAGGGGGAGAACTTCCTTTGAGGTTTTCTTTGGCAATGAAGGAGGAAGATCATTACCCATTATACTGTATAAGACTGTTTGAGGTACTAAATAGACAATGTCCCATTTTTCTAACCATATCCACCAAAGAAATTAGACTGCTTTTATTATTCACATTACACTAAGAGTAAATTTTGAATTTGTAATATTGATGACTATGTTCAGTATTGCATAACTAGCAAGTAGAGAGACTGAAATTAAAGTCAGTGTTCCCTCAAATCCCATCCAAGGCAAATTTTGTTAAGATACAAATTTTAAATTCCAAATTAAGGCAGAAGATTTGAACTTAAATTGACAAAATGGAGAACATACATTATGAAGCACAAAGAACCTTGGTGGTTCTACTTAAATGGAAGGTCTGGGAAGCTTGGTAACAAGAAAGGAGCTGGAAAATGTGATTCTGTTGTGGGGGCCAATCCTAGCAAGGGGAGGAAGTTTTTCAATGCCCAGTAGCCAAAGACTTGTTGAAGTCACAGGTAATTTGCTTGGAAAGCAACAGCATGGCTCATTTTATCTGGTAGGGTCTAGTAGCAGGGTTAATGTACTTGACAAGTTATGTTCTAAAACTGGCATGCATTATCATGGAAATACCAAGAAATGCACCCACTCATGAAAAGACATCATTTTTGGAGCTATGGAATCAAGTTTTAGCCCCATTAGCATGGGGAAGGCACAATTTCAGCAGCATAGAAAGTCAAATTCAAGGTAACTAAACTTTACAATATTTATCTGGTTCTCAAGGAGTATTTCATTGAATATAGATATGAAAGAGGAATATGAGATATGACTATTGCCACTTACAGAACATCTACATTATGCTAGGTGTTTCCCACTCTCTAGGTGGCCACACAGTTTCTCCCAACTTCATTCCTTCCTATCTTCTGCCATACCATTCTTGGGAAAATTGTATCTGATACAGGTCAAGGATAGAGATAAGGCAATAGAGTAGGCTAATGTTCTGGGTCAGGATAGGGGAAGAACATAATAGTCCCAAGTTCTGTTCATTCTAACTCAGGCTTCTGTGGGAATTCTACAAGGGCCTGGGAGGTGCTCTATTTCTTTGGTAGGTTTAATAGGTTCAGTATAAGGTCAAAAGAAGGGAAGTGTGGGATGGTCAACATAGATTGAGTTTCATTTAAGACAAAAGATTTTACAAAGCTCTTAAGGTTTGTTTATGACATCTTTGAGTTCTCAAGAGTAGACAATTGAGAAAACTTTATAGAAGAAAATAATGATAAAGAGAATTTATTTCTCTTCAATTTCTTTTATGTTCTAGATCTCTGAGAAGGAGACAGCTAGACTGAAATTTGAGGTCTTAGTTTATCATGACTGGCACTGATCCCCTGCTTGGGACTTACTTATAGGAGATCATTTTATCCCAATAATAAACTTGCTAAGGCATTTAATTAATTTCCTATGGTTGCTGTAACAAATCGTCATAAACTTGATGGCTTACACCAATACACATATGTTCTTTTATAGTTCTAAAGGTCAGAATTTCAAAATTAACTTCACTGGGTTGAAATGAAGGTGTTAGTATGGCCATGCTCGCTCCTAAGCCTGTAGGAGGTAATGTGTTTGCCTTTTCCAGATTCAAGACTGCATTCTTTGCATTCATTGGCTCTTGGCCCCTTCCTCCATTTTCAGAGCCTGCAGTGTAACATCTTGCTTCAGTAATCACATTGTCTTATTCCCCCTTTTCTCTTGTAGCAAAATCTCTTTCCCTCCTATAAAGGTAACTGTGGCTAAAATCAAAGTCTGCATGGATAATTCATGACAAACTCCCATTCTCAAGATTCTTAATCATATCTACAAATTTTATTTTGCCATACAAGATAATATTCACTGGTTTCAAGAATTAGGACTCAAATGTTTGGAGGCCATTGTTCAGCTCACCAAAATCATATTTCCCTGTGTTTTAAAGTTACATTAAAGTAGATCGTGGATTAAAATTCAGATCTTCCTTTAGTTCATATTTTTTCTCCCTTATTGACAACTGCTCTATTGACCTCATCCTGGGATGGGCACCAACATTCCCACCTGTAGGGAATCCTACTATTATAGAATGTCAGAGTTCACAGAGCTCATCAAGGGACACAAAATACCAGATTGGATGAAAGCAAATTTAATGGGAAAGCCCTTCGTGGCAGGTTCTGAAATACATACCCATCATCAATTTTACATACAGTGAGAGACAAGTTTTTTAACTCCTTTGAGACTCACTTTCTTCATTTTCAAAACAGGAAAAATTATATGTGCCTAATAACCTGCCAAGGTTAGTGGAAAGATTAGAGGAGGAAGAAAGAAGAAATGCTACTTGAATTGTGAGCACTATGGCCATCTGCAGTCTTTGGGGTTTATGAATCTCTATCCAAACAATAATGAGGGAACTGAAATTTTCATTTTTCTGATACAGACACATCACCCCTTGATTCTTCATCTTCTAAGGATTGTATGAAATATTTGACTTAAATTTTAACTTTTATCTGAAGCTGCAGGTATTACCAGAAAACCTGCAAGAAATAAATTTTGGCCTTTTGAACATCCTATCAAAAATACTTTCCCCTTATAAATATAAAAAAACTGAATTAAAAATCCTTTAAGAAGAAAACTGATTTTTTTTTAATGGAACAGCTTGGCTATTACATTGACCACTTTCAATCTGATTTTATTTTCCTGTCTTCTTGGGTCATCAATGTTGATGTATTGCTTCTTATGTAAGGATAACATAATCCCACAGACCACAGGAAAATTTCAGTGGCCAAATGTATTCTGAATAATTGCTAGTCAACTGACATAAATCCATTCGCAACTCCAAAATCAGAAAGCGATAAGACTGAAACTGACCCAGGAGTTGCCAAGTGTATGTATGGTAAAATAGAAAGATCTCTGGACTGGGAGCCTAGAAAACCATTTTCTTTTCTTTTCTTTTTTTTTTTTAAGATTTTATTTATTTATTTGACAGAGATAGCACAAGTAGGCAGAACGGTAAGCAGAGGGAGAGGGAGAAGCAGGCTCTCTGGAAAGCACAAGAAGCCTGGGCTTGATCCCAGGGTCCTAGGATCATGACTTGAGCTGAAAGCAGACGCTTAAACAACTGAGCCACCCAGGCACACCTAGAAAACCATTTTCTAAGCCATTCTCACAATCCTGCTCTTTTTCATTTCTACACTGTCTCTGTCACTTCTTTATCCATGTTCATTCCCAACATGACTCCAGCAAGTAAGTTCTTAATTATCTCTCCTTTGGACGTGGGTCATGAAGTTAACCCTGTCAGTGATACAATCTAGCTGTGCTCCTGAACACTCTACTTTGTTAAGACCCTGATTACTAAACAAAAAAGATAATATTTGCCTATGATGTTGTTACAGATCTTAAATGGTGGGTGTAAATTTCCTATTACAGTTACTGGAATAGAGTTAGCATCTAAGAAATACTAAGCAGGTAGCACAGATTTCTTTGTCTCTTTCTGTCTCAGCCCCAATTCATATAAAATAGCCCTGTCACATTAACTTTTAAAAAATATAGCTATGATCATATAACTCACCTATTCAAAAATATTCACTGTTTCCTCATTAACTATCATTGACTCAATCCACTGCAATTTCTTATCAGGGTTTCCCATCCCCCCACCCAAAAAGCCTTCCATTTTACTTATACTGTAATCCTTGTGAGTTCCTAATACTCAATTTGTTGATAATTTTCCTTCATTTGAATTTTTTTCCTTCATCATACCTGTCCAAATCCTAGCAGCCAACAGAATATGGGGCAAAAGTGATGTGTTATTTCTGGGCCAAGAAGATTAATAAATGTTCATACTTTTATTCCATTTTCTCTTCAGTTTTTTTGAAATATAACTTCTGCTTTCTTTTAGGCTCTTTTTTTGGAAAGCCTAAAAAAAAGGCTCTTTCCAAAAAAACAAAACAAACAAACAAAAAAGGAACAAAAAACTGTAGCCAATTTCATAATTACTGGTGAAATGACTCTGTGAAAACTATCGGGCCAGTTCTACTAAAGCTGAACATATGCCATGCTCTTTTACTCATCAGTTCTACTAGTAGGTATATTTCCAACAAGATAGTGTTCTTATGTTCACTACTATTAGTAATATTGAAGTACAATAAATAATAGTAGCTCTGGAAACAACTTAAATGCACATCAAAAGTAGAATGTGTAAATAATTGTGATGTATTATGTATTGGAGCATTATGCACCCACAAGAAACAAACAAACAAATGAGTGGACAAACAAAAACTACAACTAAATATGATGACTTAGATGAATCTAACAGATCAGATATTGACCAAAATCAACCATTTGTATTCCTTTACATGAACTTTAGAAAACAGTCAAAGGTAATCAACCATGTAGAAGCCAGGAGAATAATGTTGGGGTACTGAAAGAGAACATGAAAGTGGCTTCTGTGATGGTGGTAGTAAATTTTGGATGGGCTAGATGGGTGATAGGTATTAAGGAGGGCTCTTGTAATGAGCAGCAGGTGTTCTATGTAAGCGAATAATCACTGAATCCTACTCTTGAAACCAATATTTCACTGTATGTTAACTAGAATTTACACAGTTTTTATTTTTTAATTTTTTAAAAGATTTTATTTATTTATTTGACAGAGAGAGAGATCACAAGTAGGCAGAGAGGCAGGCAGAGAAAGAGGGGGAAGCAGGCTCCCTGCTGAGCAGAGCCTGATGTGGGACTCAATCCCAGGACCCTGAGATCATGACCTGAACTGAAGGCAGAGGCTTAACCCACTGAGCCACCCAGGCACCCCTACACAAACATTTTTTTAAACATTTAAAACATTAAAAAGCTAGGTATCTGGTTATTTTTACCTTGTGAAAAATATTAATCTCCAAATTATTGAGTTATATGATTTGTTGAATATGTATTATAATTGAGTACTGTATTAGTTAGCTTGGGTGCCATAACAAAATATCATAGATTGGGTGGCTTATGCAGCAGAAATAAGTTTCTGACAGCTCTAGAGAGTGGAAAGTCCAATGTCAAGGTACCACCAGCATGGGAGGATTTTTTTTTGGAATCTTCTTTTTTTTTCCTGCAGGTGGCTGCTGTCTTGCTATGTGCCCACATGGTTTGTTCTTGTGTTTTTGTGGGGTAGTGGGTAGTAAAGAGATAGAGGAAGCAAGCTCTCTGGTGTTTCTCTTATAAGGACACTAAATCCATCATGGCAGCCCCTACCCTCATGGCTGTGTATAAACCTAATTATCTCCTAAAGGCTCATTATCCAAATATCATCACACTGGGGGTTAGGGCTTCTACATAGGAATTTTTAAGGGACAGACTTCAGTCCACAGTGAATACTGTGTTATAAATATAACTACAAACTTTAGCCCCTTAAACTCTTTTACTCACACCACTCTAAAAGTATCCAGTGATTTAATTCTTAAAATATAACAAAAAAATGGAGGTTTTTACAGTACTCCAATATTGTTCCTTCTCATACACCATTTGCAAACCTTGATGTTGAGAGTTAATCTCCCTGCTTATGCCATATGACACTGGAGATTATACACATACTCAACCCTGTCCTCACTTCTAATATCAACCCATGCTACTACTATATTACCTTACTAACTCACCTTACCCAATTCCACTGACCAATTTCATGTCATATTTTTGTCAGCAGACAAGCTCTCTCTGGGATGAGAATTTCACCCTGAGTCTCTGACAACTTGAGGACATAACTCCCATGTGATTCTTGCCAATTCTCCCATTCAAGACCATACCGATGTATCCTCCAGTCACAGACTGGAGCCCCACTCCAAAGGAAAGCGTGGGAACTGCTGTACAATAGTACAATTCAAAAATTCAAATCAATATTAAGTCAAAAGTAAACAAAAGTTTTTGCTCCCACCTCCTAGTCCCCACAATTTACCTTTTACTTGATCTTTTTCAAATTTCAAATTTCAGTTCCCTTTTGGCCAATGTTATCCAGGACCAAACATGCCAGGAATTCAAGATCATACAAATTATCACATATTTTTATGTTTCCACCATTTCTATTTTTTTTTTTGGTCTCTTCTCAACTATCTTCTCATGAATTTCTTCTAACATTTCAAGGGATAGTTAGAACTTTCTGAGGATATTCATCATTCAAATTAATGAGAATAAAGAGAGGAAACAGTCAGTAAAGTGAAGAGGCAACCCACAGAATGGGAGAAGATATTTGCAAATGACACTACAGACAAAAGGCTGATATCCAAGATCTATAAAGAACTCCTCAAACTCAATCCCGCCCAAAAAAAGCAAATAATCAAGTCAAAAAATAGGCAGAAGACATGAACAGACACTTCTCTAAAGAAGTCAATTATCATGTGGTTTCACTTACTTGTAGAGCATGAGGAATAACATGGAGGGCATTAGGAGAAGGAAAGGAAAAGTGAATTGGGGGAAATCAGAGGGGGAGATGAATCATGGGAGACTGTGGACTCTGAGAAATAAACTGAGGGTATTGGAAGGGAAAGAGGTGAAGGGATGGGTGAGCCTGGTGGTGGGTATTAAGGATGGCATGTATTACATGGAGCACTGGGTGTGATGCATAAGCAATGAATCTTGGAACACTGAAAAAATAAAAAATAAATAAAAGAAAGAAGACATACAAATGGCTAACAGACACATGAAAAAATGTTCATTATCATTAGCCATCAGAAATTAAAATCAAAACCACATTGAGATAATACCTTACACCAGTTAGAATGGCAAAAATTGACAAGGCAAGAAACAATGAGTGTTGAAGAAGTGGGGATAGGAGAACCCTCTTATACAGTTGGTGGGAATGCAAGTTGGTGCAGTCACTTTGGAAAACAGTATGGAAGTTCCTCAAAACATTAAAAACAGAGCTACCCTATGACCTGGTAATTGCACTACTGGGTATTTATTCCAAAGATACAGATGTAGTGAAAAGAAGTGCCATATGCACCCCAATATTCATAGCAGCAATGTCCACAATAGCTAAATTGTGGAAACAGCCAAGATGCCCTCCAACAGACGAATGGATAAAGAAGATATGGTCTATATACACATGGAATATTACTCAGCCATTAGAAAGGATGAATACCCAACTTTTGCATCAACATGGATGGGACTGAAGGAAATTATGCTGAATGAAATAAGTCAAGCAGAGAAAATCAATTATCATTTGGTTGCATTTATTTGTGGAACACAAAGATTAGCATAGAGGACACTAGGAGAAAGAAGGGTAAATGAAGGGGACAAAATTGTAGTGGAAGGTGAACCATGAGAGACTATGGACTCCAGGAAACAAACTGAGGGTTTTAGAAGGGAGGGCAGTGGATGGATGGGCGAACCTGGTGATGGGTATTAAGGAGGGCATGGATTACATTGAGCGCTGGGTTTTATATGAAAACAATGAATCATGGAATACTACATCAAAAACTAATGATGTACTGTATGGTGACTAACATAACATAATAAAAAATTTTAAAAAGAAAAGAAAGCATGAACTAGTAAGATCAAAACAAAAGAAGGAAAATAACAATTCCTCAGTCAATAGAGTTTAAATCAAAGAAGTACAAGTGTGAAAGGCAAGGATGCTCAAATTTGGACAAGTTATTCTACTACCCAGATCTATAAAATGAGAATGTGCCAGGGTTGGGACAGGCAATGATGAAGGGCATAACAAGATCATTTATGGGAGTTCCTCTGAGTCCTTGAGTCTCTGAATCTAGATGCAAAGTAGTACAGGGTAAATCTCATTTCCTCATAAGAAGAGTTATAGCAGCTAGACTTGGATGTGAATTAGATGTGAATTAGAGCCTGTAATGTTAAAAACATTCATCTTCTGGTAATCAACTTGTTATTAACAGAATAATTGTGAGGTAATAGTTTAGATACTTGGAGAATGAAAGGTGTTATTTAACAAGGAAGTTGCTTTCTTAAATTCTATTAAATGGCATTTTATAGACAAAAGTTATTGTTAAAGAATTCCTTATATTCCCTGGTGTAGTTAATAGATTATACTATATCAAGTTTCTAAATGTCATGGTCATAATAAAATACACTAAAGGGATTATTTAATAATTATTTCCCAATAAAAATAATAGATAAAAGGTAAACATAACAAGGCTAAAGAATAATCTATATTTGGAAAGATGGAGAAAGATGACACAAGACTCCCTCCTTATTTTTATTTATTCTTCTCTTTTTCTCCTTCTTTTTCTTTCCCTCCTTCTCTTCCTCCTACTCTGTCCCTCTCATAAATCAAACTCATTTTACTAGTGCTAAAATAAACCAAACACTGATAAGTAAAATAAATATGCTGTGGTAATTGTCTTATATTTTGGTGCTAACAATCTTATATTTAGTTGTAAAATCAATCAATAATCAGTAAAATCAATAAATAATCAGTAAAAAAAA
>JAQQSY010008138.1:0-10051 GCA_028646535.1 Procyon lotor | reverse complement strand
ATTCCCATGCAGTTTGCATCGACCGATAGAGTGTTGTTTCCGGGATCACAAACTTAACAGAAAAGTTAATTTATGTGACTTGGCAGTTATTCTATACCATTTCCTGGCCATTAAAAATTTTAAAGGAAACAGTTGTATTTTATTATGTTTTATATAACCTTTTGGCCTTTAAAGATGACTTCCCTTTGCTTGTTCTTCTTGTGGTCCTGCCTGTTCCTCTCTCTTCTCTCTAAGTAGGCATTCACCAGTGTGGCTGGGGAGCCGCATTCGATCAGGCAGAAACGACTGTGGAAAGGAAAGGCCCTCCTACCTGTCCGTGTTCACGCATTTTGAAGTCTTACCTCTCTTCCCATCCAACATCTCAGAGAAATAGCTTTTCCTAAAGGTCATACAAGGGAAGCGTCCAGCGTAGGAGAAGTGAAGAAATGTTTGAGCCTTGTGACTCAGGCCATGGGAGGGGCCTCCTGGCTGGGTGTTAGGCGGTCTTGCTCAAAGTTTCTTAAAGAACCAAACTTCCACCACTTCCCCTTGATATCCCATCCTCAAGCATTATAACCCAGATGTTTTTCCTGATAGACAAGGGAGGTGGAGGCTGAGCTCCCAGCTCCAAAGCCAGGAAGTCGGGAGGTCTGAGTGTCAATTCCAACCTTGGGTGTGTTCCTTAACCTCTTGTGAGAGGTTGAATTTGAGGACAAACTAAAGGCAACATGCTTATCTACCTCCTGGGCAGGTTAAAGCCACAAGTATTTATAAAGCTCTGGTTCAAAGCACTATTATGTCCTTATTTTCCCTTTCATTCAGTTCCTTTTTCACTACCAGGCTATTTCCTCTACATCTGACTGGGTCGCTCTCCTCCCTTCTGCTGGTGGCCTTTTAGTCGCACATGGCCCTGCATAAGTCCGCGGCAGCTCCCTGGGCCTTGGTTTCCTTTTGTGGCGCTCTAAAAAGTGGAGTCTTCCTCTAAGTCTTTCCGAAGGCCTTTCTAACTCCCACTCTAGAGATTCCAGGCAGGGAGAGTGCTGGGAGGCATTGGAGGAGGTACAGGGCCTGTCGCCCGCCCGAAGTGTCAGCACAGTTCAAAGACAAAGCTCTGTGTGATGGGCAGGGCCCCTCCCCCACCCTAGTCCTACCCCACTGTTGGGAGCACTTTGGGTGAACCTCACTCTCACCTGTTCTGCAAAAGTTCTGGCTGCCTGCCTTTGCCTCATTCTTGGATTTAATGTAGAAAAAGGATAGATTCTTAAATTTTAAAAACAGCTAAGGCAACCTCTATTAACCTCTTGGTGGCCAAGTAGTTGGAAGCCATCCCCGGGGTGGGGAGAGTACGAGATGCTCACAGATGGGCATTTATGCGACACCGCAAGCTTTGTGCTGCTCCTTAGATTCTTTCTGCAAAAGTAGCTGGGACCTGCATGAGTAATAAATATTCACTGAGCACGGTGCATCGTGCCAAGCGCTTCGCACGTGTCACTCTTTCAGTGCTCAGCTTTTGAAAGAGTTTCTGTTTGTCCTGCCCATCTCACAAAGGAACTCTAGCTTCGGGAGAGGCAGAGAAGCCCCGGGCCTCGCGAGAAATAGCCAGGGTGGGATGCAGATGAAGACTGGCCCCAGGGGCCACACTTGTTCTTCGAAGTCCGCGGTTCTCAGCCTCGGGTGCGCATTCAAGTCATCTGGAGACCTTCGAACACCCATGTCTGCTTCTTGCCCCCGGAGATGCTAATTTGTCTACAGTGTGGCCGGGGCCTGGAGCTTTTGAAAGCTCTCGAGGTTACTCTGAGGTCCAGCCAGGGGATTGGGTCGCCGATGGTACACATGGAGCAGACCCAGGTTAAGCACTACTAAGGAAGTGGCTAAGCTGAGATTTAAACCAGATACATTTAGTTCCGAAGTCCATACTCTTAGCATATACTACTGCATACAAGTCACATGAGATCTTAAAATGAAGTTTCTGGTTCAATTGGTCTGGAGTAGGTCCTGAGGTTTCTAGTAGGCTTCTTGTTGGTGCTGATGCTGCTGGTCCGTGGACCACACTGTAGTTAACAAGGGAATAAGCCGTCTTTCTGAGCAGAAGGTCTACAGCTGCTGAATCCATCCTGCTGCAGTGTCTACCACCAGGTCCCCCACCCCCCGATAATTCACCGTTTTAGAATCAGAGCAACAAGTCCTGAGCCGTTAATGGCTGCAAATTCAATTGTAGGATGTTTTAACTTTTGCCCAAGTTGGACAGAAGTTCTTGCCTTTCTCCCTCCCCACCTTGCTTTGAATTCCTTGGACAAAGAAACTAACAGTTGGCTTTCCTGTATTCTCGATGGAATTACACCACATCATAGCCTTCTAGGACCAAAGCGTCTCAGCAAAGATAGAATCCTCCAATCTCAGAACAAACACGTCTCTCAATTTCAGTAGGTAAAAGGTCACAGAACAATTTGAAAGTAGTTAGTGCGAAGGATCTCTGAGCAGGGCTTCAAATAAGAAAATCTTACTGCTGGTTTGGCTTGAGAATAATGAGACTAATTCCTCCCATTTCCAAAGGAAATTTATCTGCCCCTTTTCCTCGCCCAGCCTGTTCCTGTCTTCCCTATCTGAGTGAGTGGTGTCTCATCCTTCCAGAGCCAAACAAGAGATGCACCATTTGACTCCTGCTCACTCCCCTCCGACTTCCAGTCCAACACCCAGCCCTCTTGATTTCCTTCCATAATCTCCCACATTTGTTACTTCTGCTTTTATCTGTCACTGTCCTTGCTTGTTTTGTTTCTCTTGCCTGGACTGTTAACACTACTTCCGAATGGGTCTCCTACCGCCACCTCGCCCTCCAGTCCACCCTCTGACTTGCTGCGTGTGCCTCTTACTGCTCAAAAACCTTCAGTGGCTCCCTAGTGGCTATTGACTAGAACCCAAGTCCTTATTGGCATTCTGACACTCCATAATCTGGCCTTAGCCTAGCCCATTTCCCCACCATTATCTTCTTATCATGCACCCTACAGTCTCCCAAATGCCCCTCCTCAGCAGTGTTCTCTGGTCCCAAATCATCACGGATGCTGCCATCCACTCACGGGGACACAACCCTTCCCCCATCTCTGCATCTTGAAAGTCTACCCATCTCTCAAGGCAAACACGAATGCTGTCTTCCCCAGGAAGTGTCCCCTTCCTACAGCCAGAAGTGGTCTTTCCTGCCCTTTTGTTCCCAGGACACAATATAACGTTCGGGTTGAGCACAAGAGATCTGGATTTGGGCTTGTGGATCTGAATCCGGCTTCTCTCTCTCCAGAGTCTGACTGGGACACCTCCAACTTCCTCCCCCGCCACTGTTCCCCCAACTTCATCCACACCACTCTGCTCTCTGCCATTTCAGACACCTGCACCCTTCCTTATGTGCGCCCTCTGCCCCAAAGTTCTCCCCCACCTCTTCTTGGTGAGCCCTTCCCTCAAGATGCAACTCGAATTTGTCTCCTTTGTGAAACATCCCTCAACTACCCCCAGAGTGAACCACACCTTCCCTTCCTCTGGTTTCAAGAGCATCTTCACCATTACAGCTGTTGTACTCCTTGTGAGCAAGAATTGCATCCTATTTTCCATGGTGTCTACTTGGTGTCATGGTGGCTGGTGGACAGTCACTGCTTGATAACTATTTGTTGGATGAATGTTATTCAGCCATTGGCCTCTCCAAAAGGAGTAGCTTAGTTACCCATAAATGTGTATCCCTTTGTGCAGAATAAACACGAGTGTGAGAACAGGACAGAGTTTTTTTTCAAAGAGAGACGCTCATTTCTACTGTAATGATTTAGCACCATTGGAGAATGAAGGAAACCCTCAGGTTTTTGTTTTTTGTTTTGTTTTGTTTTTTTCAAAAAGAGCACAGAAATCTCTGTCACAGTCTCAGTAAAAATGCTGTCTGTGAACTGAAGGGAGAATGCATAAAAGGTCAGATTAGGCTATGGTAATAAGAAATATAATTGCATGCTGGTATTCCTTTAATTTGAGGGTTGAATGCAAATTAAGCAGGCATGCCCTTTCTGGAAGGCTTGTTTTAATCAATTCTGCTGCTCTGGTGGAAGAGTTGAAGCTAAAAAAGAATGATAATAATGTTTCTTTCATGTGCCATCTGAAACTATGGTATTAGGTGATATGACAGTAGTTTGATGTACAGGCTTCATTCATTCATTCATTCTGATTGTTTGTTGACCGTGCAGCGCCTTTGTGTTGCTGGGTTCCAAGGATCTCAGTTTCCCAGTGGTGAAGTCAGCCCCACGAACTTTCAAGTAAAGCCTTTGGCACCTTTTCTTCTCTATCAGTGTGATGGGCAGCGGGCAGTGTTGGGGGTGCTTGAGGGGGTCCTGTTCCCAGCTCCATCTCTGACCTTGTTGTGTGGCTTTGGCAAAACACTTATCCCTCTGGGTCAGTTTCTTTAGCTGTAAATTGAAGTATGGGACTAAGATGGTATCCAGGCTCTTTTCCATGCTGCCACATACGAAACGTTTTTTCTCTGCTAGCCAACTTGTTGGGAAAGATGGTGGAGTTTTATTGATTAGATCTAATCCCCTGAGTAGTTCATTCTGGAAATTTCACTGAAATGAGAAGGACCCTTCAGGTTTTGTTTTAAATAAATCACCCACTGTGGCATTTAAAGGACGTGATGTGAAAGAGATTGAGGGAGTTTATCATCTATTTAGAAACCATTTCCTGTAACTTTCTTGTTTTTTGAGGCTGAGTTTGTTCAGAGGATCATTATGAAGGCTTTGCACTTAAGAGTTAAAGGAGGAACCCTTTGGAGACCATCTCCTATTTGGACTGACTTCTGATTGCCAAGTCCAGTCAGAAGCACTCTGCCCTTGTGGGTTCAGACTGGTTGGCAGCGGAGACTGGGGCAGCATGGAGGGCAGGAGTGGGGAGGGTCACCTGTGGGAACAGGCAGCAGCACCCGGAATATGAGAGGGGACTGGATATTGGAAGCCAAAAGGCCAGCAGTGGGATAAACTGAGACAGAACCAAGGCATTGTGATTAGGAGGCAAACATCCTAATAGAGTCACCTACAAAAACTATGGGCAGGCAGTTTGCAGAAGAGAACATCAGAATGGCCAATAAACTTAAGAAAAGATGATTAACCTCAGGAGTAGTCAGAACAATGCAGATTAAGGCCATAGTGAGATGCCATTTTATTAGTTCAGCCAAACCCTGAAAGGTTGGTAGCATCAAATATTGACCCAGACGTGGGGGCGTGGGGGGAGGGAATGGGTGTTCTCCTAGCCCGGGGGCAGGAGCATGAACTGATTCACTGATACATTATGTTGGGAAGGCAATTGGCTGCATCTACCAAAATACAAAGTATGTGTCGCATTCCACATCTGTACAAATGTATACGACAGAAGTGCTGATTCAAGGGTTTTAAGACGCGTACAGGGATGTTCGTCACGGCGTTATTTGTAAGAATGGACACAGAGAGAAACAACCTAAATGTCGGGCAGTGGTGGCAGAGAGCTTGAATGACTTGCAAGGGAACCATACAGTGCGATCCTGGCTGGCCGGGCGAAGGCCTCAGGTGGTTCTCTGTGTTGCCATGGGAAGATTTCTAGATCCAGCTCCCTTGTGTGTCAAATAATTACGTGGTGATGATCGGTCTACTGGTCTACCTTCCTTTCTTAACTTGAGCTTCCCCAGACCAGAAACCACGTGTATTTTATCTCTGACAGAAGCAAATTTGAAACCCCGATCGGCTCCCAAACTTGGGGTCACTGCTCCTCATGGAGCTGTGAGTTAGGAGTTGGGGAGTGACTAGAAATGGAGGCAGGAGGAGGGACAGGAGAGGAGAGGGGGAGGGAGGGGACTTGCTCAAGACCACAGAGCTCTAGCGTTCCTTGGCAAACAGGGTCCCATCAGCTGCTCTCGCTGGTGACTAATGAAGTGCTTCACGCCTCTGCGGGACTGGAGAAACACACCTCCCATCTTTGAGATGTAGCTCCCTCCTCTGAGAAGTGAGGACAACCACAATGCTTCCCTTCCCGGCTGGTCATGCTGTTTCAGTAATGATGAGTGTGCATCGCCTGGCCCCACGTCGGTGTACGATGAACATGACACCTTAGTGACAGGTACACCCACAGTGGGGTTGTGAGACAAGCCGGACCGGCAGTGGAGCCTAGGTTTTCCAGAGAAGTAGGACACGGTGCCCGCCTGAAAGGCGGCCCCCAGCACCGTGCTCCCTGTGAGTCAGCTTTGGGCTAATTGGTGGACAATGGCGCTAATGAAAAGGCCATGTTCCTCGACAAAAGTACCCACCCAGCTCCCAAGCCCGGAGACAGCTTGAACCAGTTGAGTGGCTCTCAGCTTCCGGGGAGGGTCCCAGCCTGCTGGCGGACTGGGGATGCAGACGCCCTCTCACACCACGTCGGGCCTCCCCTCTCCTTGCCAACTCCAGTGCCAGGAATCTAGTTGGGAGCCGGTCCGTCTCATGGAGCATCAGCGCTGGCGAGACCTTAGGCACCAGTAAATTCCCTTTACTTCACAAATAGGGAAACTGAGGGCCACAGATGGGAAGGGCTCCGATAACCGCAAAATTAGAACTGAGTCTAGACTTCCGGCTTGCCCGCCCTGGGCTACCTGAGGGGCTGCAGCCAGAGGGGAGAAGGCTGTGCATAGCTGGATGTGTGCCTCGTGGGCCGGAGGGGAAGGATTTGCAGACAGGGGACAAGGTGAGCAAAGGGGGCGCTGTGGAGGCCCATCCGGGAAACAGTGCTGACCCCAGCTAACATTTATTGGGTGCCTGCTCTTTGTTTCACACTCACTGGCCCACTCCTTCACAATGATGTCTGTTTTGCTTTATTTTAGAAGAAACTGAGGCTCAGAAAGGCCATATCATTGTGCCGGGTCGCACAGCTCCTAAATGACAGAACTAGGATTTAAACCCAATTTTGTCTGATTCTCAAACTGTCGGTCTTCACCAGTCTTAACACACCATACACATTCCACATGCGTGTGGAAATGCTCGGCACGTAGTAGGCTTGAAAAATGTGAGTTGACAATTTCCACCAAGTCACATTCTTCAAGCGCCTACCGAGTGCTGAGCACTTCCTCCCGTCCCCTCCGTGTGTGGTGGTGCTGGCTATTACTACTGCTGTTGTTACTATGTCCTTGGATCGATGTGCGAGTTCTGCTAGGTAAGGACACATCCCCCAAGTTTTTGATGGGGAGCCGAGGCCCCGAGAAGTCAAGTGGCCTGCCCGCCGAAACCCGGCCGGCTTGGGACAGAGTGAGACATCAGACTTGAAGAGATAAGCATAAGGGACGGCCCGGCCAGGTCTCAGGAGGTGGGGAGGGATGGGGCAGGCCCAGGCCCAGGGCAGCAGCCCCTTCCTGGCTTCCTGACAGCACTATTGTTTGAAGCCGGTTCCTGGACATCCAGGAAATGGGCGACATCACTCCCGACCAAGGAGAGGAAGCCGCTTGAATGTTTGAGCTCCACCTCACGCGCTGGCCCTGCGGCTGGAGACGGGAGCCAGGCCAAGGTTGCCTGACCCCCCCTCGCTCAGCCGGGCCACCCAACCCCCACCATGGTGTCTGGCCCACTCCTGCTCCTCTCTGCCAGTCACCGCAGAGCCTGCAAGCCCCGACCAGCCTTCCTGCCTGCCCTTGGAGGCATCTCCAGGGCACTACTGAAGCCCCTCTCTCTGAGGGCCGCAGCCCCTTGCATCCTGTGGGTTGGGACTCACATCCCACCATCCCCCCTGTGGGATGGGAGGCTGCTCCTTTCATTCTCTAGGAGTGTCTCTGCCTGACAAGGCCTCAGTTTCCTTCTCTGTATGGAGACAGAACTGATGAGGTGGGGCCAGTCTGGGTCAATTCAAAGGGCACTTTGACATCTGATGCTCTGGAATTCTGAGTTGAAACATCTTTCTGCCTGGATGAGGGGAAGGGGTGCCACGGGCGGCACCTGGGGCCTCATGAAGAGGAGGGAGAGGACTCAGGGGGCAGAGCTGTCACTGAGGGTGGAACAAGGTGACTGGGCAAAGCAGAAATCGAGGATGGTTCTTTCTCTTGGACTCCGGAATCAGCCTGGGTTCCAGTACTACCTCTGCCGCCTGTTGGCTGTGTGACCTTGAGCAAGTCACTCTACCTCTCTGAGCCTTTGTTTTCACACCCGTGAAATGTGCGCAGGAAGCCATCATTCGCAGAGGGGTTGTGGGAATTAAACGGGCTCATGGGCACAGCAGGAGCCTGAGGCACGTGGCAAGTGCGGGGCTCCTCTCCCCTCACCTGGGGGATGTTTCCGGCAGCCATTGGAGTAAGGTGGAGAAAGAGACACTGCAGCTTCCTAGTTCAGCGATCAAAGCTCTGGGGGAGCTGAGAGAACAAAGGCGCGTTCTGTTTCCTGACTCCCCAAGAGCAGGGGAAGCCAGGCCCAGCGGTTGGTGGCTGGGGTCTGTGCCTGGCATTTGGCAAAGTTGCGAGTCACTGTTGCCCAGGGTTGCGTGTGCCGTAAGCTGGTCTGGACACGGGATGGAAACCACAGCCTGTATGAATGGCCTTGGGGGTCACCTGCTGCACCCGCTAGTCTACAGCACCGGTTCAGTGAGGCCATGAGACAGATGGTGGACGATTCCCTCTCCTGAGGTCACAGCGCCAGTGGGGACTGGAACTGGGCCTCCTGCCTCCCAATTCAAGGCTCTTAATACTTCAGGGGGGCCCTGGGATCAGAGAAGCCCCTCATTACTCCCCAGCTCCAGCCCAGGAGATGAGAGTCAGACTCTCATCGGGGAATAGAAGGGGGCAGAGTCACCTGTGTTCATGCTCGCAGAGAAGAGATCGTCCCAGGCCCTGTCCCTCCCAGAGAGCTTTTCTCCTGGGCTCCCCAGCATTCCTGACCTGCCCCAGCCAGCAGGGGCTGGGAACTTCTCTCCACCTCTTGGACCTCAGGCTCCTCTTCTGTTAAACTGACATTAAATATCCTTCTCAGGGGCTGCAGGGAAGCAACAGAGAGGAAGCCTTGTGACACCCATGAAGGTGAGGGGCCATGGTGGACCTTTCATTCTGATATCAGCATTAGTTGAGCACCTAATTTGTGCCTTATCATTTGCCCTACCCCCCATTGCAACCTGTAAGGGAGGCATCTCATGGATAAGGAAACAGGTGCAGAGAAAAGATCTATCCAAGGCCACAGAAGGTACCAGGGGCTTATAGGAGACTAGAACTCCAGTCCCTGGTTCCAGTCCAAGACAGCCCTCTCCCACATCCTCTGCTGTCCCAGCCTGGCAGCCCTGCCATGCTATGCTAGGGGCAGGGAGGGGAGGACGAAGAGAGGAGGGGGACGGTTAGGAGCCCCCCACCCCCAGCCTCCCACCATGGGGAACAAATCTCCAGGAAGCCCAGCGGGTGGCCGGGTCCCAGCGCTGATTGCAGGAGATGGCACCAGGGCCAGGCGGTTGCCATGGCGACTTCCTGAATGCAGCGCTGTTCCTGCTGGGGCTTTAGGAAGTGGAGACATACCTGGGCAGCCCCTGCACTGGCTCAGCCTCTCGAAGGGGGAGGACACGAGGGTCCGTGGCAGGCAGGCTCACATGGAATCCACACACACATGAGTGAGCCCTGGCGGCAGTGAGCCCGGAGCTGGAGCGTGCACATGGGCCTGGGTTGCAGATGTCCCCTTGGGACTGGGTGCAAACCTTCCTGACAGTGAGCAGACCTTCTAGGGATGGGAGCCAGCGAGGGAACAGAAGGATTCTGGGAAGGTGTTCTCGGCAGAGGGAACAACAGGGAGATGCTCGAGAGCGGCCAGGCTGCAGCTGGGCAGGATGAAGTGGGGTGGGGTCGGATCACCTGGGACTCTGCATGCCAGGCTGAGGTGGAGGCACTGGAGAGCCAGAGCAGGCTTGGCAGCAGGGAGGTAGCATGGTAGGACCTGAGATCCCACCAGCGGCCCAAGCAGGGTTAGTCAAAGGAGGGAGAATGAAGGCAGGGGGATCAGGTGGAGGCCGAGCTTCCTCACTTAATGGCTCTGTTTTTTAAAATTAGCTTTATACTTTCTAACACATAACCACTTATTTATAATATTTATTGTTTGTT
>JAQQSY010008137.1:0-10051 GCA_028646535.1 Procyon lotor | reverse complement strand
CCATGACCCCGTGACTCTGAGATCAGGACCTGAGCTGAAGGCAAGAGTCAGATGCTTACCTGGCTGAGCCACCCAGTTGCCTCAAATATGTACACATTTCTAATGAAGTAAGCGAAAGCAAAAACAATAATTTGCTTTTCATGCTAAATTTTATAAAGATAAACAGGATTATTCAGCATTAATATGTGTATTTTTTAAAAGATATTATGTATTTATTAGAGAGATCGTGACAGAGATAGCGTGAGAGAGAGAGCCCAAGTGGGGAGGGGGGAGAGGCAGGCCCCTGCCGAGCAGGGAGCCTGATGCGGGGCTCGATCCCAGGACCCTGGCATCAGGACCTGAGCCGAAGGCAGACGCTTAACCCACTGAGCCGCCCGGGTGCCCCTTAGTAGGTGTGTTATATAATATAAAACTACTTGCTCTGGCCATGAACACGGGTTTGCCATTACTATACAAAATTAAACCTGACAATTTTGAATTCAAATATTAACTTGGAAAGTTCTTAAGAGAAAATGATACTTTCTTTACTTGGTCGAACTTAACAAAAAATTAAGATTTAAGTAGTGGTGAGTGAGAGAAATCTCTCGATTTGGCTGTATAGCCTTGGGTGAGCCTGACTCTCAGAATCTCACAGACCAAAATTGGGAGATTAGTCTGAATGACTTGAAGAATCCCATTTAGCTTCAAATCCTCTGATTCTCTTGATTTTCTTTTCTTTTTCTTTTTTTTTTTTTTTTTTAAGGTTTATTTTTCGAAAAGTCCGAGGCTTGCTAGGCGGAAATATTCGGCTTCTGCTGTGTGGAGGTGCTCCACTTTCTGCAACCACACAGCGATTCATGAACATCTGTTTCTGCTGTCCTGTTGGTCAGGGATATGGACTGACTGAATCTTGTGGTGCGGGAACAATTACAGAAGGTTGGTGTTTTCCAGAGTGTTGTGTCCAACAGGCTGGGGTGCGACTCCAGGCGGTCTTTGGTAATGGGTTGTTTTCTGCAGTATAAAGGATAGCAGTGGTTAAGGTATTTGTATAGCACAACGGTGGTACCTTCTAAGTACTGTGACCATTGATAAAGTGTTTTGAATGTATTGGGTACATCTAATAGTCAATAATTAACAGAGATTTTCATGTTAGGTTATGATATGACATACTAAAAGCTACTTATTGTTCTGGGAAAGAAGTTTTAGTGACAAGCATTGGCTGTATGATATACATTTTTTTTCTTATATTAGTTAAGTGTCTTTTTGTGAAGAAAAATTAACATGTTTTGTAGTTGTTGAGGTATGTGTATTAAAGCTCAAACTCAGAAATAGTTTATGAGGGCGCTCTGTGTAATGAAAGAGATAGCATATTGAGTTTTAGAGAATATAATTTCCAGGGTTTATCATGGTGACATGATTGAGGAGGCAATGCATTACCCAAGTGATTCCCAGATGAATCCCAAAGTGCCTCATGTGTCCCTTTTATTGAGGAAAGTGATTTTGCTTCTCAGTCCTAGGAAAAGCTATCTTACATTTTCTAGATACTGACAGATACGAAACTACTTAACTGATCATTTTGCCCTATTTACCTTAAATGTTTCTGTGTACCAGTCTTATGTCAGGTTTATCGTACATTACTTCTGTATTTTCCTGTTTTCTGTATTTTAGAAGCTACTTCTAAGTCTTGTTTTGCAAGAAATAAAAAAAGCAGTCTTAAATACGTGCTTCTCTGGTTCCTTTCTTCTGAGGATCCTTATAGCTTCTGTTTTTAAGATTTGCATTGAATGTGATTAATCAGTTACAACTTATGTTGTAAATAAAACCTATAAATTATTAGATAATCAGCCTTTTATTTCTGATACTTGAATGATCTTTGAAGAGGAAACATGATCAAGCAGTAATTCACAATAGCGGTTTGTGCTTTTCCCAGATCCTTGAAAGTTAATCTCCAGCCTGGTCTTCTGAACTCCTTTGTATGAGTTTAAATAGGGTGACGGCCTAAGCTGCTGTCGTGAGGCTTTTGAGGTCTCCCTTTGGAATAGTGATAGATGGGAGATGATTGGAGAGGCTGCATGTACTGCAAAGCCTTCTGGTCTAATAAGAAAGTGGAGTGGGTATACACCATTGGGATCCATCATCCGTGAGGGTAGGGGCTCCAGACTCATGAGCAAGGCAGCTTCTTCATGGAGTGAAGTGGGCCTTGCAGTGATGGGAGTAAGGCAGGCATCTGGGGGAGCGGGAGCAGGCCTGCCCCCTCTAATGGGGACCCCAGTTGTTGCTGTGCTGGAAATGCGGGCCCTGTTGTTCCTGGAGGGTCCACGCTTCTGTGTAAAGTAGCTTGAGTTTTAAATGTCAGTAACCAAGTCAGAATAAAAAAAACAACTCTCTGTGGGCCCCACAGCTTGTGGTTCACCAGTTTGTGACTCCTGCTTTTAAAGATTCTCGGGATGTCAGAGCTCTGCGAGAGATCATCATCTTTGGTAGAAAATGAAGCCGTTTAGTCACCACTGTAATCAAATATCTTTTTTTCACTTGCATCTTAGTGTGGGACTACAACACTGGCAGAGTGGGAGCACCATTAGTTTGCTGTGAAATCAAATTAAAGAACTGGGAGGAAGGTAATAACCTATTTTAACTACAGAGCATTAATTTGTGTAATATTTAACAAAGTTAGAATTGTGCTTCATTTTCTTCCTTATTTTAGAGTATAAATCACCCACAAGTGCTTGTGTTTTGTCTAATAGAACTATTTTGTCTAGAGCTATACTTGAATTTACTTGTTTCAAGAATGATTCTGAAGAGTTGTAATTGTTTTTATTTTGCTTCTTTTATTACATGAACGCAAGGAAGAATTATGGCAAAAACTTGAGAAATCTGCTAAATGAATGATGTCAATTAGGAATGATCATAAGTTTATTTTGTAGAAGGAAAAATCGTAAAATGTAATCTATGAAATAAGATTTTTTTGTATTTTTCCTTTTCCCTGATCATTTCAACCTAGAATCACCAGAAGGAAATTTGTACTATAATTTCATAAAAATCTGTTGTTTTGCCATTTAAGTACTAATCACTTTTTAAAAATTTTATTTTATTCTGTCAGTGTGTATACATTATCAGTGACTGGTTGGTTTTACTTTTATACAAAATAAAGATTCTGAAGGTTTGATGCCATTTTTCATTTCTCTTTTAGCAGAATTAGTGAAAATGTTTGACAAATTTAAACTTGGAGTCATTCTGAATTTATAAGGCATAAATCTTTTAAATGTAGTGTAATTTGATTTTACAGAGATGTGTTTTTATTGAATACATGATTTAATACTTTTATCAGATATATAAGAATCTCTGCAGAATCCCTAAAGGAGTTTACCTTGTAGTACACATGATTATTTTATACCACAGGCATTGGATTTTTTAGTGTAATTTTTGCTTGGAATAGTAGTTTAAAAGCATCAGTGCTTATGGGTAAGCAACTGAAATTTTGCACTTAGTTTTACGTTAATGAGTTTTGTTCATTTATACTGTCTGCGTTTCCTTTGGGAAACTCATTGGATTAAAATCAGATGTCCCTGTGTAGAAACTAATAGTTTGAAATTTTCACATGATGTGTATAGCAATAAAAATTTTGAATTAACTCTTCATTATTTTGTGTTTATTAGGTGGATACTTTAATACCGATAAACCACACCCCAGGGGTGAAATTCTTATTGGTGGCCAAAATGTGACACTAGGATACTACAAAAATGAAGCAAAAACGAAAGCTGATTTCTTTGAAGATGAAAATGGACAGAGGTGGCTCTGTACTGGGGATATTGGGGAGTTTGACCCTGATGGTTGTTTAAAGATTATCGGTGAGCTGGCTTTATTTACATATATACACACACACACACACATATATATATATTACACATATATACACACACATATATACACACACACACATATATATATATATATTACCCCCGACAATGGGTGTTTCTGAAATAGTTTTAAAAAAGAGATAACTGTATATTTAGGGAAGCTGTTTGATAATGTAAGAATAGATCTTTCTGCAGTGTGGATAGGGTCTGCTGTGTCATCGCTCGAATATAAAATTTTGTAATAGAGACTGTGCAGAAATTTGAAGGCTTGACATTTTAGGAGATCTCAATCTGTTCAATAGCAGTGGTATTTTTTAATTATTAGGTATTCCTGAAGGAATCAAATTCTTAGTAGGGCACATTTTTTTTTTTGTGCGCTTTGCTCTCTAGAGTTTATTGGACATGATGCTCTCCTGTTGGAGCCATGCCCTGGCCTTGCCTGTGAGATAAGGATGGCCTGGCAGTTGGAGTCCCGTGACCCATGGGGCAGAAAATAGCTCCTTGCCTTCCCTCTTACATTCTTTTTCTCAGTTAATAGCATTTCTGTCCTAGTCATGCCACCTAGAAACCTGGGGGAGATGAGACTCTTTGGTGAGCTCTCCATGCGTTAGGCATGTCCTACTGATTGACCACGTGAAACATGCCTCAAGATCATTCTGTTCTGGCAGCAGCTCTTTCTGCCCACGGGTTCTATCCCCATGCTTTCATAAAACCACCATTTGCATCCCCCCCTCCCCCAAAATAGAAAAATTATTCTTTCTCTCTGCCCTCTCACCATAACCATAGGTCAGGCCTACACCTTCTATCACCTTGTTGCAAGGAATTCCTCTCTGTGGACATGCTTCTCCCCCTTAAACACACACTGTCATAGACCATGGGAGCCGTCAGCACTGATCTCACTCGGCCACTTGGCTGCTAAAAAAAACCTACGATTGTAGTGGCAGCCAGGGGCTCGGTTCAGTGTGCCTCTCTGTCCTGTAGCGCGATTGACCTCTCTGCCTCCACCCCCGGCCCTTTCTTCCCCCTGGGTCTGCAGTGATTCGAGCTGACCTGTCTGTTGTTTCCCCGGGGCCGGTGCCCTTGGCTACCACCCGTCTTCCCTCGAGACTCAGCCCAGGCCTCACTTGGTGGATTCTTTCCAGATCAGCAGATTGGATAGGCTGGACCCTTACCATCACCATTCTGTTGAGAGGATATGCTTCTCTCCAGATAGAACATGAGCTTTCACACGTCCCGAGAACTCTTTACCTTTCTGGTGTTAATGTGTCGCAGGGAACATACCTGTTCAGCAGAATGTGCCTGAAGCCCTGATGGGAGGGACTCTTGGCCAGAAACTGATTTTCTTTTCTGAAAGAATTTATTTAATGGTACTAAAATTAGGGCCTAATTTACTGTGTACTTTTAATTTTGGTGTAACTATTATGATAAATTTAACTGATAGCAAATTACGTGGGGAATGGCCAATGAGCATGTGTATTCAAGGTATTTCTGTGCTCGCATGTGCCCCCTCCCGGCCTTTGTCCTGCGCAGATCGTAAGAAGGACCTTGTGAAACTGCAGGCCGGAGAATATGTTTCTCTTGGGAAAGTAGAGGCAGCTCTGAAGAACCTCTCCCTCATAGATAACATTTGTGCGTATGCGAACAGGTAAGAAAGTAGAATTCTCTTACTTTTACTTCAAACCTTTTGTGTATTTTTGGCATTTCCTTCCTAGACGAATCTTTGTAAAATGTATACTAAGAACTCTTCTTCCTTCTTCTCCGTCTTCTCTGGGAGCGGCCTCTTCTCAGGAAAGCCAGTAACTGATTCTGTCCTTGTGACACTTCCCCTCCTTGTCGTCCTCTGTGCCCCTGTTTTCTGCTTTCCATCTCACTGCGGTGTCCTGTGCGGTGGGGGGGGTGGGGGTGGGGGAGAAAGTCAAGTGCTGCCTCGGCACCCCCGGCGACCTGTCCGCACAGGGAAGCTTCCGAGAACCGGGCCAGAGCACAGGGGAGTAAAGAAGGAAGTTGGAGGGGGGGAGTCTTCAGGCTGAGCCCTGCTCCGTCCTTACTGCCCCGCACTGGACTTGAGCCTCCGTGGGACCCTCGCCAGGGCTGGGGGCTCTGCCTTAAGCTGTGTTAAGCTGTGGCTTAACTCCTAGCATCTCCAGTCCGTGACAGTACAGAGGCAGCTGCGAAGGAGAGATGAAAGTTAAAAATCCCAGAAATGTGTTCCTGGGAAACGTGTTGGAAATTTAGGTTGGCACTCTGAAGACATTTTCCCTGATACTCTGTGTGGTAATTAGTCGCCAGTGCTGACTGAACAGCTCCTTTGTGCTACTCGCTGCAGCAGTTGACATAATAACTATCAGGAAAAGATAAAATGTGGTATCAGAAGAACCAATTTAGAAACAGACTAAAGATTTACTACGTCGTATTGTAAATTATTCTGCCCTTCAGTTAGCCGTGAGGTGTTTTCTTCTGTGATGCTGCAGTTCTGGCTCTTACTTGGGTGATATTAGCCCGACCGCCCTCCCTTCCTGAGGCCACCGGCTTTCTCTCAACTGCCGCCGGCAGGCGGACCTCCAGCTCTTTCATAACAGTTCTCGTGACAACAAGAGAAAAAAATAAATGTAACCTTGATTTGATTCCAGATATCTTTAGATAGAATTTCTTCTTTTTTACTTTTAATTTTTTAAATATATTTTTAAAAGATTTTATTTATTCATTTGAGGGCAACAGAGTGCATGAGCAGGGGAGGGGGAGAGAGAGGGAGAGAGAGAATCCCAGGGAGACCGCACCGAATGTGGAGCCTGACACGGGCTCGATCTCAACACTGAGATCATCACCTGAGCCGAAATCAGTAGTCACATGCTTAACCGGCTGAGCCGCCCAGATGCCCCTAGATACAATTTCTATTTTACATGAGTTTTTATTTTTGTTTAACCTGTTAATGTGAATTACTGATTTTTTAAGAGCTGAGCTTTCTAATATTTGTAACTTTCTTTTAAAAAATGTATACGTGGAGGTATTTGTAAGTTACACATAGTTGAAATTTGTCATTAAATATCATATTAGGTTTATTTAGCAGTGAACTCTGTCAGAGCCTTGACCGAGTTATGAATTGTACAGTAGAAGTGGCCGTTCCATGAGGTAAGTGTGCTAAGTACCAAGTAGGTGTCCTGTGTGTTCTTTAACACAGTCGCGGATGGATCACAACAGCGTCGGTGGGGTCAGTGACTGCATCTCACACGACGTGCCGTTTGGGTCCTTAGCCTCGTTTTCCTTTCTGTGTTTCAGTTATCATTCTTACGTCATTGGGTTTGTTGTGCCAAATCAAAAGGAACTAACAGAACTCGCTCGGAAGAAAGGACTTCATGGGACTTGGGAGGAGCTATGTAACAGCTGTGAAATGGAAAATGAGGTCCTCAAAGTGCTTTCTGAAGCTGCTATTTCAGGTGAGTGGCTGTGAAACAGCCTGAGGACTGAGGCCGGAAGGGAAGAGAGGGCTCACTGGCGCTGCCGTCTCACGGCTTAGGTGACGTCACTTCCTGCTCAGAAACCAACTGTGTTTTCCTGCTGTTAGAACAGACTTCTCAGGCCCGCATCCAGGCCCCTCCACAGGACTCGCCCATCATGTGCTCCCGTGACCCACCGTGCACTAGTCAGAATGTCCTTGTCCCTGTAGCTTCTGTCTCCTGGGTTCATCCTTTCTCTCCTCACAGCTGGGTCCTGGCCACCCAGCCCACCCTGAACTGTCCAAGACTCTTTTCCACATTTTCTACACTGTTAGTGCACAGGTAGTGGCTTGCATGGGTATGTACTGTCCCCCTGTTTGCGTGTGTGTTGGGGGGGCTGCAAGGGGTCTCTCTGGTTGTTCATGAATATTGCTGCTGTGAACATTTCGTGCACAAGGGTTTGTGTGGACTGACTCCTTTCTCCTGGGTAGGTGCTGCAGAGTGGAATTGCTGGGCTTGTGTCAACTTGATGTTAAATCTTTTGAGAAAGTACTGTTTTCCAGAATATTTTTTTTAAAGATTTTATTTGTTTGTTTGTCAGAGGGGGGTGGGGAGATCACAAGCAGGCAGAGAGAGAGGCAGAAGCAGGCTCCCTGCTGAGCAGAGAGCCCGGTGCGGGGCTCGATCCCAAGACCCTGAGATCATGACCTGAGCTGAAGGCAGAGGCTTTAACCCACTGAGCCACCCAGGCGCCCCTTCCAGAATATTTTTTTTCCAAGTATTTTCCAAACTATTTTCTAAAATTGTGGCATCATTTTATCAATCCCACTGGTGTTAGGTTCCAGTTTCCCCATGTCCTCGAAACACTTCTTCCTGTCATCCTTTGGCTCTGCTCATCCTAGTGGGTATGAAGTGGGATATCTCTTGGTTTTGGTTTATATTTTTCTGGTAGTTAGTGATGTTGGGCATCCTTTCTTGTATTTATTAGCCATTGTATGTCTTCTCTAGAGAAATGTTTATTCAGATCCTTTGTCCATTTTTTAAATGGGGTTGCCTTTTTATTATTGAGCTGTGCAAATTCTTTATGTATTCTAGACACAAGGCTCTTACCAGATAGGCAATTTGTAAATATTTTCTCCCATTCTGTGGGTTGTGTTTTTTCTTTTTTGATGGTATCCTTTGGAGTACAACAGTTTTAATTTTGAAAAAGTAATTTATTTTTTTTTCTTTCGTTATTTGGGCTTTTGGTGTCCTGAGAAACCATTCCTAATCTATTATAAAGATACATCTTATTTTTTATTCTAAGAGTTTTAGAGTTCAGCTGTTACATTTAGGTCCTTGGTCCATTTGAGTTCATTTTAATGTGATGTGAAGAAGGGATCTTGGGCAAACTCTGTATTAGGTTTACACCTGAGAAACAGAATTAGTAGTTATCTATAAAGAGACTTACTGTGAAGAATTGGTTTACGTGATCTTTGGTAGCTGACTTAGGCAAAGCTGGAAAGCCACTTGGCAGCAGCTGGAGGTCTGACCACAGGCAGAATTGCTTTTTGTCTGGGGACACCTCAGCTCTGCTGTGGCCTTTTCAGTTCACCAAACCAGGCCCGCTGAGATGAGCTAGGACAGTTTGCCTCACATAGATAGAGTAAACTGGTTGTAGATTTTATCCTGTCTAAAGTATCTTGCATTAGTGTTTAGTTGAATAACTGGGAACTCTAGCCTAACCCAGTTGATAGATAAAAACTGACTTTCCCCGTCCATCATTGCTTGTCCGCTTGGCACCCATGTGCATCTCCTGAGAGCATAGTTGATTTCTAAGTAAAGACAGTAATGACGACTCCTGCCTCATGTGATGAAACTGCCCAGCACACAGCTGAAAATACATTAACCTTTTTTGCAGAACGGGATGCAGACCCCTTGAGCGATTTTTGCTCTTATTCTGTGATATATAGTTAGCTTATTAATACCTGTTTAGATAAGATAATAAAAGGGAAGAAAATAAAAATATTTGCTTTAACATATGTAGAAACAGAACAAAACAAAAAACTCTTCCGTAAGTTCTGAGGTCCAGGCCTTGCTGCCTTTGCTCACAGTGGTTTTTCCTCTAGGAGAGCACTCCTGAAATAGCTTTTAATCTTTGAAGAAGAAATCCTTGTTATGTCCGTGTTTATAAGTTAGAGTTAATATACCTCTTTTGCTCCCAAAGTACTTACGCCTTCAGTTTAGTGAGAAGTGTGCCTGTGTGTGTGCAGGGGTGTGTGTGTGTGTGTGTGTGTGACTGATCATGGCTGGGTGTTCATCTGTTTATCCTGGTTAGATTTTATACCGCTTGAGAACAGAAACTGTTCTTGTGGTTTTTTTTTTTAGAGTGTTTAAGGTTTAGTAAAGCACTTTACACAGTAATTTTTTTCGATAAATATTTGTTGAATGAATGCTGGAAAAACCTCTCCCTTTTCTCCCCCCGTCTCCCTCCCTCCCTTTCTTTCTCCACCCCTCTCCCCATGTCCAACCCTCCGCTGTTGAGACCTTGTTGGTATCCAGCAGTGTGTGGGAACACACCAGCGAGCAAACATTCTGTCCTCATAGCTTATGCTGGGTATTCTGGTTCGATGACAAGATTCTCTTTAAACTTTATTATTTTTTAGTTTCTAAAGTGATCTCTTTATTATAAACTCAAAACAAATAGGTGTGTGGCATTTGCTTTTCCTTAATCATGGATCTTAGCCCCTAGAGGTATACAGTTTATAGCTTGGTGTATAGTAATCCTACACATCTACGTGC